>JAMKCH010001679.1:0-39325 GCA_023653785.1 Ophioderma brevispina
AATAAACATGCTTGCGATATCGCACGCGGTAAACACTGGCCAACACGCGTTAAGACACTATCAGTGATTTGCTAATCAGCAAATTGAAAAAAAATCATCAAACATATTTTGCAATGGATGTACAGTACAGGTACCCTAACATACCCTGGCAAATACTAACCAGAAGCAACCTAATAAGGCAGAATCGGAGATTTTAGTCTTACTGTCCGTTCGTACACTTACTACAACACGTAATTGAATGGAGAATCTTATCTTGGAACACTGCCGTTTTCTTCCCTTTTCTTCAATTCTACATCTGAAAAGGGAACTTATGCGAATTCTACCGACTTATCCTTCACTTGAACGCTATCCTGCAAGATTTAATTTTTTTCAAATCACTGAGAGTGTCTTTACCCGGCCCTGAACACGCTAGCACTACGAACCCGGTGGTCGACGTTCAGCGGCGTCGCTTTTGGGCGGATATAACACCGTTAAACACTAGTGTGCCCACTTGCACTAGTGTTATTTGCGTGTATAAGCCGCGTGGCACTAGTGTTATGGTCACTATCACTTGACAGGTATTGTCCCTTCACATATTACATGGATATTTCCTCTTGACCCGCCCTTTCCTTTTTTAAAGGAATTTTTTTTATTTCTTATTATGCGATCTCCCACGACGTTTTTACATGTGGTGCCAACGTTAAGCATCCATTCATTCAATTGCACTCATGGTTCAAGCATTACAAAATAAACCATATATCATCTTACTAATACCTTCACATACCAATTACATGGATATTTCCTCTTGCTCACCTTTTTAAAGGAATTTTTATTATTATTGATATCGCCGCGCCCACGACTCGCTACATGTGGTGCCCAACGTTTAAGCATCCGTTCAATCTCAATGCCCTCATAACGATTTAAAGACGCTGTTAAAACCAGCCAATCACGGTAAAAACTTCTCTCTGATATTGCCCTGTATTTCTACTATTTTGAACACTACTATCTTTTTGTACATGTACGTTCAGGTTTTCGCTGGGCCTATTTCATTGGTTCATATCCATATGACGTAAAATTGCACACCTTTCATAAACTGATCAGAAACATTTTCATAAACATCACATGTAGATTTTAGAGGATCTAATCGCACGAATATTTTCTGCAACACTGCTGTTTGAAAAGTAGGTCAAAACCCCAGCTAATAGAGCGGTATCCCACAGCACCCCGCCCAAAAATACAAGGGCATGCCACAAGTAATCTCATTATGTGCCTTCATTGTATATAAATGGTGCAGGTTTATCTCAATTTGATAAAAGATAATTTTTTCAAATATTTTTCAGAATTTGTACGGGTGATAGTCCGTTTTCACTAAGGAACAACATATCGGAAATGTTGGAAATTTTTGTAATTAGACATCAACATGTTTTCATAAACGTGTGCCAAACATTTGGCTTGTTGGACCTTTTTTGTGGCCTAAAAATAGAAGGGGGTTGATTGGAAAATTTAAAGGTGAGTTACCTGGTCAACATCTCCCCCCCCCCTTTCATCAAATTGAGATTTTGGTAACAGAAGAAAGTTCATATTTCTTCATTACCCCATTGAAATATAAAGTAGGATTATTGGTTATTATAAAAAAAAATCACTATAAAATCAGACTTACTCTTGAACCAATTGATTTGATAATTGGTTCATATAGAATAACCTTCAATGCACACCTTTTCCAAATTTCAAGTGGCTTTTTTTTTAATTCCTTAATTTTTGGAGCCGGTTGGTTAAGCTGTAATTGTAGCAGATAAATATTTTTTTTATTGGCTAACATAGACCTTGTACGTCGGCAACTTCAATCAACACTTGCAGTTTATGAATGAAGAGTCCCATGATTTTAGTACATTCACTGGTGTTTATTTGCCCCAATAATTGCTAATAGTACATATTTTGGAATTTGATGTAATTTCATAAACCCAAGGAGCACTAAACCCTGACAATGCATGCATACTATTAGGCCTATATGGTTGCTGTTAGTGGAATACACATGCTTGGATTGATTTTCCCGTGGATTCATGGATGTATAACCATGGTATAACTGACAGTAATTTCACTCATTTTTTTTCCCAAGAGTCAAAGACCCTTGAGGTCAAATTGTCAAGAGTCAAAATGAAAAATTAAGGGTCAAAATTGTATTTATTGAAAATTGAAGTGTCAAAATTTTGTTCCGTTGTTTTTTAACCGTGGGCTTTACACGGAGCCAAAGCCTGTGCCTTAACCGCAGGCTTTACTCTTTATAATTAAGCCTTTAATTTGTAAACAATGGCATGGCCCTTTAATTCATAAATGATGGAATGACCCTTTAATTCGTAAATGAACTGAAGACCCTGTAATTGGCAAAGGAGTGACCCTTTAATTGGTAAATGAAGGAATGACCCTTTAATTGGTAAATAAATGAATGCCCCTTTGGGAAATGAATGACCCTTTAATTGGTAAATGAATGTAAATGAAGGAATGACCCTTTAATTGGTAAATGAATGACCGCTTAATTTGTAAACAAAGGAACAACCCTTTAATTGGTAAATGAATGAATGACCCTTTAATTGGTAAATGAAGGAATGACCCTTTAATTGGTAAATGAAGGAATGGCCCTTTAATTGGTAAATGAAGGAATGACCCTTTAATTGGTAAATGAAGGAATGACCCTTTAATTGGTAAATGAAGGAATGACCCTTTAATTGGTAAATGAAAGAATAACCCTTTAAATTGTATATGATATGAAAAGTAAATGGTCCCGTCTGTATCCCTTAACACTTCCTTGCCATGGCCCAAGGCAGCCATTTAAAAAAAAATCTAACCTAACCTTTGATTCAGTACACTAAGTGTTGGGAAGACCCAGTACTGTCATCACTGTAGCCAGCTACACGGTGACAACTGGTAGTGAAATACTACTGTTGTTTTGTATGGTACTATACTCTGTCCAGGTATTTATTTTCTGTTTCGCGGGGTTTTGCCGTTGCTAACGCGTGTGCTGCAGTGCACGCACTCACATGCGCGCCTGTTTGGATCGTTACACGCGCCCGTGATTGGTTGATTTAAAATTAGCTGTTGTTGTTCAACTTGTTGCTATGCTGAGGCGTGCGTACGGTCGGGACTTAGACGCGCAATTGAGAGAAAATAAATATCTGGATACAGTATACTAGCAATAGTAACCATACACGACATGCGCGATGATGAATGAACACACTGGCAGTCGCGCTGAGCTGAGAGACTCGGCGCGGTGACCGGCGAATATTCATCACTACTGACGGCTAGTCTGGCTCCTACGGAGGAATATATTACATCCATAGCGATTTTTGGTTCAAATGCTAAATCACTGCCTCTAAAATCGCCTCCGGCTTCACTAGAATGGTCTTGAAAAAGACGGTTTATTATTTCATTCATTATCGTCGCTTCAGCAACACGACGCCATTTTATCTACATCAGATTTTTCAGCATGATTCAGCCGTCCAGTGTTTCTATTCTATATGTAGCTATTTTTCGCAAAACAGGCGCAATCACTTGTTTGGACTTGCTACAATGGCCATCTTTGCCCTGATTTTTTCCAGGTAACGTAGAATATCACGTAGGTTTTGGGGGGGTGGGGGAGGGTTGATGGCCTCCTGGCAGGAAGGCCAGCAGGGTTGTGTACATCGTCGATGTAAGAGGGTCGTCGAGTGCCAAATTGTTTAAACACGTATGTCAAGCGGAATAATCGCAATCTCATCATAGTCACTGCATGATGGGCGGGGCTACTAGTAATAATATGAGCATGCCCAGAGCAAACATCTAAGTCACCGTTAGCATTATGCTGAATATGCCATTAATGCCACAATTAAATTATCAGTGACAGTCAGGGTGAGCGTGATCGAGTACTGAGTTGGAGTATACTGTGGAGTGATTGACGCTTCACACTACTTCATAATACATAATCTTCAATCAAATCAATACTAGCGCTCTCCCCTTCTGTACTTGTGCATTCAAGCGACCAACACAGGATTCTTTCAATCGTAAATTGATCGGCCATCTATTGATGTTAAGACTTACTTGTGGCATCACGCAGATCAACAATAGGATTTAATCGATCACCTGTATAATATTCTTTTTCAGGTATTGCGAATTGTGATGGCTCTTATGACTTGCGACTATGGCAATTAGTTTTGGGAAACTTTCAAAGCCTACTCAGCTTGATTCTGAAACCGTTGATGGGCAAAGAGCCGCGAGTCAAATCACTTGCGACTATGGGAATTTAGATAATGGGAAAGTAACATCCGACTGGTCGACTTTTGAGATGCTTTATGTTCAAAAAGCCGAGGGTCAAAATGACGCTCGGCAATTTTTCTCGCTGGTCGAGAATGAAAATTCAAGAGTCACTGACGCGTAACCTCAGGTCACTGAAATTCCCTGAACTGACCTTTTCCGAGCGGTGCACGGCTTGGATGAGTGATGAAACATGACAAGACTAAACGATACGGATCTTTATTAGACGTGCGATTGATTTTCTTGGAAGAAATGTGTATTAACAAGGAAACGTTTGTTATGAAACCACATGTGATTGGCTATTTAGTTCTGTCCATCATTTGTCATTTCCTGTGTAGGCCAACATGTCCCCCACCCCCCCACAATCAATTTCCCATGAGGCATGTCCATTCCCATGAAGGAGCTTCCCAAATTCACCACTTTTTTCAAGCCATGCATACTACCTAAAGATAAATAAAAACTGAGTTGATCATATAAAATGGTAGTGTCCTTGGTAACAAAATCTGGGAAGGACTGAATAGGGTGAGGAAGAACGATCTGGTATGGTGCGAGTGTAAATGAGGGGGAGGAAAGTTCCCTATGGTACCTCTCTCTAATATTCTACGAAACACATACTTTTTATTTATGGCCATAGCATAAAAAAAAAAAAAAAAAAAAACATAAGCTTTACCTTAAGGCCACACATAAAAATAATTTGTTTTATGTTGGGAACTTCGAAGGGTGTACATAATAGAAGCTTTTGCCAAATTTGGATTCATAAACTCCTTACTCATTGCAGTGAATATTCCATGGTCATACATAAGAAAGTTAGTCTAAGCTAGAAGACTTTTTTTTTTAATACAAAGAGATGTCCTATTTCATGAACGCATTCCTACTTGGGTCCAATAAAGGATTGGTGATGCACCATAGCTAATTTGTTGGAACATCTATAAAATTTTATTAAGAAAAATGTTTCTGTAAATTTTCCAGATTTGGAAGGCAGTCCTAAATTTCTTTATGCAAAGTGCCACTTGTATAATGGAAAAATACTGTGGTATGTGGAGGAGTTTACTGATTTAACCCAATCCTCATTACAATAATACAATTTTTGAATTTGGAACTGACTTCACATTTTTTGAGGAGAGAACATGACCATTGCCAAGTTACCATACTACACTGACCCTTTGCTTTACACATGTAGCATCTTTCTTGGTTTTGTTCTAGAATTTTATTTTCCTTACTAGGAGTCTCCGATAGACACAATGGCGGTAATTGTTCTGTAACGTTTTTTGTATTACTGTATTATAGAGAATACTTTCTGTGTAAAATTTTCATGGTTTTTACTGTACCTAATCTTCATTGGCAGCTTGCACCATTTTGTATTGCAGATCATTATCCAAAGGTGCTGCCATACATGTATAATGTGGGTCAAAACTATTTTTGCAGTATTTAAATTCACACTTGTTGATAATGAAAAACTCATAAAATCAATCTTTTTACGTCCAGTAATAAAATTGCATCCATTGTAGATTTCTTTTTGTTGGTTACTAGGCATCCCATAAGCAATGCACATGCCGTTAGTAATAACAGTAGGCATATGACCACATATTAAGATCTGTTCCAAAAGAATGTGGACATAAATTGAGCATAGTACAGGCAACTGATCAGCTGTCTATTACTTATGGTGCTAATTGACACTTTGGAAACCAGGGACAATAATGGTGGCATGGTATTGAAGTTAATAAGTCGAAAATGACATTTGTTTCTCTCACTTAGCCTTAAAATTAATAAATGTTTTTCAAATTTGTGTGCATTTCAGTGCCTTCTATATGGTAAAAAGCGTAAAAAAAGGGCAAGGTTGGTTCAGTAGGTGTATAATGTATGCAACCGGTTTGCCTGTATGAGAGAAAAGCAGTTAAAATGATAACTGAGTCAACATACCTTTGCCCTAGCCTCCTACCTTTTATTATGAATAGTAATCCTTTTCTATTTGACACAATTTAAAATACCTGACCATTTAGTACATTTGACTGCACATCGTCACACCGACCTGTATGTGAAATATTTTGAAAGTGAATACCGTTTAATGATATGAATGTTGCACCAGCTCCATGTGGGATGCGCCTCCGCCATTACATGTACTTACCTATAAAGCATTATTACTATTTAAGTGAAAGGTCAGAGGGTGTTTTTGAGAGTCAATCCCACAATGCACCAGTTTTGGAAAATTTCACCTCAATGGGCATTGATAACATAAATTAAAAATCCTATTAACACTAAAAACCCTGACTTTACTGCTCATTTTGCCCAAACTTTAGTACTTTGATTATGAAAGGTCTTATGGTTCTTAAACTTGTAAAAACTTTTATCCGATTTACTGACATGTGTTTAGTACAGTACGGTATAGGTGCATTGCTATGCCTTATGGATTGATTCAAACTCCCTCTGGTGACAGGGGGATAGCCTGATTTAAAGGTGTCAACGGAGAGTTCACATAAGAGGTGTCCCTAAAACATGTTGAAAATTCTGATTTTTGCACTAATGCAAAGCTTTCACTTAAAATATCCCAGCTGAAAGGATTAAGCTGAGAAATTTTCTTTGTACAAAAAATGTGAAATCTCTAATTTTGCGTATAGCAAATACAATTCATCCTATGTTTTCTATTGAAATATACGCACATCAAAATCGCCTTTTTTCTCTCTTTGAAGGCATTTCTTTAGCCAACTACAAGAAGTAAAAATCATATTGCGTGGATAATTATATGAAAATTTACTATTATGACAATATTTGAGTGCCAAAAATTTCTGTTGCACCTTTAAGTATTAAAGTTTTCAGTTTGATAGAATGGCCTTCACCCCACATCCCCAACGATAAAGTTTGTGCAGAAACTTTATCTGTTTGATGTGAGGACTAAAAACAAGACCTTGAGAGTACGGTGTAAAATTAGGTTGCGTCAACCAAAAATGGGGCACAGTTTCACTTGTAAACTTCACACAAAATCCTTTCATTTGATAGCCATAAGATCACAGGTAATGAGAAAAATAGTAGCTTTCTACAGTTGGTCAAAAATTTTGACCAATGTGGTAAATCTAGGTTCTGGGGATGAGACTATTCGGAATCGGGCATAGACCCAATTTAATTTAGTTAGAGCAAGTGTTTCTTTAGGCAGAATATGACAATGTCTTTATATTAAAAAAAAAAAAAAAAAAAAAAAAAAAAACGTTTTTTGTTTATATTAAACAATGTAACTCAACATTAAACCATTGCAAAATAAATTTTGCGGTTTTCTATTGATTTAGTTTCATCTCATAAATTGGCCTCTATCATGCTAATTCAATTGATAAAATTGGTTTGAATGAATTAGATTAGGGCATATATTTTTTCTAGTTTTTGGTTACTTTTTTGTGCTCAAGATTGGTATTAGATATGTTTGGTTATTTGTGTTATTCAGAATTGGACGGAGTGAAATTTCCTCCAGATTTCAAAGCTGTTTTGTTGTTGGCCTTGAGAAATTCCGTAGCCTAGAGGCACTGCTCTGTTTTATCGACTGATGGTCAAGCACCATGGTATACGTCCAGTACAAATGGTAACAAGTGCATGCATGACATATATCTTTTGTACATTGTACATGTACCAATCCATCTGTAAGTACCTTCTGTGCTGTACATTTTGTGTACACAGAGACAATGAAACAGTTTATTTAGAAAGGTACGTACAAGGATTCTACAAAATCATATTGTCAAAACGGTCTGCTAGGGGTGAATGACTTGATCTAGAACATTTTGTTCTAGACTTATAAATGGTGAGGTATATCCATTTGAGTGTTCAAATAAACTCGTTTTTTTGGTTGATTTGTTGTTGGCAGGGCATTTCAGATTCTGTCAAGTATACTTAAGATATCATTTTTGTAGCATCTTTGTTTCCGGTAAACATATCGAAAAATTTGGACGGAAGGAGAAAAATTTTTATTTTTGCAAAAATCTTGGGAATCTCGAGTCTTATAGAATTTGACAAGGAGGACATATCTTTTTCCGCAAAGGACATACATTTTTTTCTTGACATTAAAAATTAGGACGGAAGGGTTCCCAGAAACCACATTTATTTTACTTGGCTTGTGAAACCCTGCCCAGATATTCCCACTTATTATTTCACTTCCTCTCATCATAATTAGTCTATGTGGACAATGAAATTTTCAAAACAGCTGTGACCGTTTTATATAAGGGAGAAGCCATGGGTTATGTGGCAGATTACTGAAGGATCGGGTAGGGAGTCTTAGACCCACTTCTTAAAATGTTGATAGCTATGACTGATTGCATTTTCTTGAGAGTAGTTAAAATATCCACTAGGCCTCTCTTTTCCCTGAAAAACACAATTACGATATGTTCAGCTTGTATTGTAGTTGCTGAAGTTTATAAGAACAATGAGTTCATACTTAATGGCACAAACAAAATAAAAAAATAACTGGTGTTTTTTATGCAAACAAGTTGTGAGTGAGCATATAGGTGTTATGGTACAGTACTGGTGTAGTGGAAAACTACTATGGCATATCTTGCTGAGTGAGCGCAATTGAAAAGGATTATTGAAAAAAAAAAACTAGGGCACATGTACTGATGTACATGGGTATTTCCATAAATATTTATTACTGGCCAAATACCACTTCCAGGTAATTAAAGCATACATACTAGGAAATTGTAAGCTCGTGCTCATTAAATTATTTTTTTATTGACTAGCAGCATGTGAAAATAAAAATTAATTTTAAAAAAATCACTTCCGCAGAACAAAACAATAGGGGCTTGGAAAAAGGAAAACAATCTGAAGGTTGTCGACACCCTAGTGAGTACTTTCAAATCAAACTTTGTTAGCCCTCAGTCAACATTTTCTTTGAAAGGCGCCTCTTCCCAGAATAAATATTGTTATTACCCTACGTATAACCGTTGATGTAAAGATGTGTGCGAAAAAGCCATACATCTTGCAGTTGAAAATGTCTATCACAATTTATTAGAACATATATCCACTAACTGAATAAAGCTGTGAGAAGGATGAATATGTCCGGAATACTCGTAATATTCATTGAACAGGTTCCTCATTTTTTATTGCAGGTCGCACAATGTATGTTATCCCATTCAGCCCGGGTCTATTGGGTCACGCTGAAAGAAACGGTATCGAACGACGGATCCCTGTAACGTGGTTGCCAGCATGAGAATAATGACCGAATGGAACACCAGTACTTGGAAGGCAATAGGAAATGGAGATTCGGTTTCAAATGTTACACTCACTTGGACAGCCACTACCGATGGAGAGTAAGTTAAAGTTTAGTTAAGTACTAAAAAGGGTTATTACCAAAGTAATTTGACCAAAATGCTGGGTTTTTAATCGCTTTGAAAATTTCAGATTCAGATTTGTACTGCGAAGAAACTAAAACTCAGTTTTACCGTATTTAAAGGGGTGTGTACTGATCATCTTTGGGACCCTTCCCTATTTACCCGGAAGGAAATGTAGTATTGATTTTGATCAGAAGAAAGATTGTATTTTTCTCATTGTCGTCCTGAAATTAACCATCTATTAGAACAGTATTGAATGGGCTTTGCAATATCATATTGCTGCTACCATAAAAAATGCCAAGTTTCTTTCCCATGTACTTGATGGGGCGTATGTGCAAGTGCCAGGACTCAACCGGAACAAGTACCTTTAAAACAATTATGATGATGCATAGAAGTAACCAGAGAAATCACTAGGTCGATGTAAAGAACACAAAAGGTACTGTTTAAGTGTGAATTGTCATGTAGCTTTAGTAAAAAGGTTTTTCCATTGGACATTTAGTACGGTTACTAAATTTAGTACTTAGATTATGGAAAGGTCCGCTTACTAAACCATTATATGCTTTCATGTTTCCTGGTGGCTGGCCTACTTCCCAATTTGGGTACTTAACATTTTCAAGAAAAATGTGCAGATTTATCTCAAACTCTCAAATACACTTTGGTCACAGTTTTGGCCTTTGAACCCACTCATTGTCCCTCATACGACCTCAAAGCATGAGCAACAGCTTAGGTTGGCAGTTAGTCTAACTTTAAACAATGTTGATTCTCTCTTTTACCCAATGAGAGCCTCCCGTCCACTAACTGGCCATGCAATACTGCTCAGGACTCTGTCACACACATCCCAGAACAAGAGGGAGCTAGCCTCGTTTGGGTAGTGGTTTAACGAGGAAACTCGTGCTAGGCAGAAATGTTGCTCTCAGGAATAGCATCGAGAATAGCCAAGGATGAGGGCTGGTTAGCAGAACACATGCTGGTGAGAGGGACTGTGGATATCCTGGAATAATTTTTAACATACTATATAAAATGATAAGTACAATGTGCATATACCTATAACGCATACACACATGCTAGATTAATGGATGTCGGGAAACAGGTTTGAATGAAAGTTGCAGTGGAGTTGTTAATTGCCCAAACCATAAATAGCACTTTAGTTTCTAGATTATTCATGAGAATCTAAAAATTAGTACTTAGGTGTGAGCTATTACAAATTTTTGGCAAACCTATCTCCTTAAATTACAAAAAAATACTGTGATCCAGTAAATAGTGTTGGATTGAAATGTTATACAAGAGTGGTCACTGAAGCATGTCACAAGGGGTATAAGTATAATGGCTTAGTACTAGGCTATTCTCTCAATTGATGTTGACCCAAACAAAAAAATTTCTTTGCCAATTCAACACCAAATTATATTAATTATGACTTTTTCTTTGGGCCATATTTCATTGACTAAACAGAAACATTCTATGGTTTGTAATAAAATAGTTTGAAAAGGACAAAGCTTTACAAAGACAGTCTAAATTGACTTCACATGCCCAAAATTAAAAAGGCCCATAAAGCCCACAAAACCATGTTCAGTTTACATGAAATAAAATGCTCACCCCTTCTAAAAGATTCCCACTCTTCGTGTATAAAATTTTATTCAAAAAATATAGTGGCATATTTTTTGGAATCGGCATGAAGTTGCTACCACCCTAGTTTTAGTCGAAGCGTTGATTTTGCATCAAAACAATCTTCATTTATATAATATGGAGCAGTCAGACAAATTAAATTCATTGTGAGTGTACAGATCTAGGTATCACAAATCCTCAAGGTCTTGTAACGAAGTATGTAGCTTGCTGTTGCCCAGCGCTGTGGCCTACAAGACAAACTAGCCAGATCAAACCCACTAACGGCTGGAAAGAGAGTGCATAGGGAGACGAATTGCCTGGATGAAATTTGACGAAACGGGCAAGCGGCGTTGCAATACCCCGAATACGGTTTCTTTGGAGTGGCACCAGGGACGTGTATGAAACAAATCAAATTCCCAATGCATGGAGACCATAAAGAAAAATAAGTGTTAAAATGTAGCAGAGCCGAGTGATGGAGGGTTCTTCTGGGAAGGAATGGAAAAGGAGGTCCCAACGGTATGGCCATGAGGAGGAATCAAGCCTATTTAAAAACCTCTTCTTAGCATAATTTTTTTTAAATGCCTGTTTTAATAGGGAATATCCAAAAATTAGACCAAAAAAAAAATTTGTTAATAAAATACAAACTGCAATTTGCTTCAGTTAGACAGCTACATTAGGATAAACAAAATTGATCAGTTATCAAATGGGTAATTTCAGATTCAAGTATTTAGCCAGAAAGTTCTGAATTTTACTCTGTCAAAACGATTAAAGACAAAAATGATTTTCAAATTTCAAAATATGAAATATCACACCAACAGTTGTCAATAGTTGGCAAAAACACCATACATAGTTGGCAAAATATAAACTTATCTACAAGCAAAGTTGGCCAGTTCCCAGTACCTGTCAAGTGATAGTGACCATAACACTAGTGCCACGCAGATTATAACACGCAAAAAACACTAGTGCAAATTGGACACTAGTGTTAGCGCGTGTTATAATCCGCTTCAACAAGCGACGCCGAAGAAGTTGCGACCACCGGGTCTTAGTGCTCCGCGCCGTCCTGGCCGTGTTAACGCGTGTTGGCCAGTGTTACCGCGTGCTATAATCGGCAATTCAATATTTATTGGGTTTCAAGTGTACTTACTGCACAATAAATCCTAAACGAAAGAAACGGATATTAAGATATATCAAGAAGTGTATGTTTTACATGAACATCTTTAGTTTTAAAAAGTATGAACCAGAACCGAGATCCCAATACAGTATGAATGTGTTGTGTCAATCTTGTGATTTAGCCATCACTGCCTACCGTGCCACCGAACGCCTCAGTCAGGGTCTTATTTTTTTCAGGGTTGCCATTGGCACGAGAAAATAGTGATACGATTGGCGTAATTTGATGGACAAAATAGCTTCGGTTTATTTTTTGGGGTCATGTCAATAAATTCAATGTATACTGATGAATATTTTCGTTCGGTTGTTTAAATCAAAGCACTTCAGTGATCTTAGAAGAGGCCTTCTCCGGATAAAGTCAATCAGCTCACGCCAAATACCCCCGTGAGAATCTTGGGTTAGTTTCTCGTTAGGAATTATGGAAAAAGTCACGTTTATCCAACGCCCCAATTTTACCCAATTTTTTTACCCCCCGACTCCCCAGCATTGATTTAGAGACAGAATCCATGTACTTCATTCGTGGTATTTTTTGTTCGATACCCCCTCTCTTTGTATATGATTGACAACCTTTATTTTATTGTGCGGTGTGTTTTACAAACATAATTAATGTTAGTAAACAACGACCGTGTAATCGTAGGATGAAGGACGAAACACAACCCAATCTCATGTTGGAAATAGTAAAATTTTTGGGAAAAAATAATTTAAAGTTTAATTAATGTTCAAATAAACCGTTAAATTGTGCGAAGGTGAAGAAGGAAGAAAAAAAAAACACTACTTTGAGGCAGATTTGATCCTCTGTCACACTTTACTTGAAGGAATTAAATATTCTAATAAAATACAAAAAAACCAAATATTTCATTTAAATAAATAGTTTTATTTGAAGCAAATCTTAAAAAAATAGCAAAACACGCGCTATTATTTTTTTCTTTTCAATACCAACTTTACTTATGCAAACACTTATTAGTTATAAATCACACAATTTCTAAGGAAAGGACCAATAACGATCAATGTAAGAATTAATTAGAGCTGCAGCTGCGGAACCTTGCACGGGACACGAGCCCCGAACTTCACAACCCACACACACATGTTAACCCTACCCTAACAAATTTCAACATTGTGTGCAAATCATTTCAACCATTTTTAAGTAATTTTCTATTTGGCGTCACAAATATTGTTCAAATCTTGCTAAACAATCAATATAGCCAGATGTTGAATAAATCTACGGCCTTCGATTGCTTGGCTTGAAATGAATGTGCTATACATAACGACGAAAAATGATCATAGGCCGAACATACTTTACTGTAATACATACTTTTCTGATGATCAATAATTGTTTAAACACACACGTTCACCCCCGGGCTTCAGTGATTAATAATTGATGAGCTACACTGTCACACGTAGCACCTGTTTAGCACCGTGTGCGTGCGTGCAGAAAGTACAAACATTACAAAATGATTTGTTGCCTCTTTTACGGGGATTTTTATATTTGCGTGATGGAATCACAATTTCATTTTCACAATCTACCGTGGATGTTTTCAAACACGTATGTGTCGAGTCTTTATCTTTTTAACTTCTAATCCTAATTTAATTACATACGCAGGGTGATTCCCATAGTCATTATAGGGTCCATTCATCAATTACGAATCCCACGAGGGAGGGGCTGGACATTTTTTAACATTTTATTTAGTAAACTATAGAACGCGATGGTTTGAACTTGGCAATAATTAGGCTAATGGATAATATCACTGAGGGAGTCTAGTGCTGGATTTCTAATAATGAAGTCAAGCAGGGTGTGCGTCGCCCTGTGACGCATATTTTTTCGATTTGAAGGCAACACAAAACGAAATCAAGAGTCCCTTTCAAGAAAGTTGTAGATATGACTAGAGCCCGTGTTTTTCAGAATTGACGGGTTTTCCCCTAAATGCATAATGAAGTACCGTTCCACCATGCATAATTTTTTACCGTTCCACCACACCTTTTTAAAAGGGGGGGAGTCTTCCCTTAGATAAAATTCCCTTATTTAATTTTGTTTTTTTAAAAGTTATATAAACCTGTTGGTATTTGTTTCAAAAATCGCGAACAATTACAACTCGTACATCATTGTTGGGGGGGGGGCTTCCAGTATGAATATTAAGGTTGCACAACAAATTATGACGAAAACGGATTACTGAGCGCCCTCGAGGCCTCCGGGTCCATCTCTGAAGTAAAATCGTGTAGTCCCTTGATGTTATGCCTTCTTTGGCGTGAAGACTTGGGAGCTGGAGCTATTTACCTTTACCCAAAGGGAGGAGACATAATTTTTTAAGTTCTGCCGAGCTCTGATAACCTCTCTGATAAAGAAAGAAAATAATAGGGGAACCCTCTCCACAAATTGTTTCTTAGGCTAATCGTCGTCATTATCCTGTTTAGATTTTAATAATACGGGTAGAAGTGATAGAATGTGATCACTCCCCTTTCTTTATAATGTGGTAACGACAGGGATTCCCTGTGATGACGTAATTTAACATATCCTGAAACGTAATTAAATCCTTTAAATATCAACTTAAAAACGCCGTTACCGACTCACAAAATTGTCCTTAAAACCATCAACTGTCGATTAGGAAAATACAATTACCTTTTGATATTCGTTTTCGGAAAATACTAACGATTGTTTAGCCGCATGGCGCAGGAAATATAGTTTTTTGCCATAATTTTTTTTTCCGTTTCTTTACGTTTTGCCGGATTCGTGTTCACATGAAGACGTGCATTCATTCTCATTTCTATGAAGTTATCACTCACATCACGTGGATATTTGAACTCAAAATTAATCACTAGAAAAGTATGTCACTTTTATCAATTCTCTTTTTAGCAATCAACGTTTAATTTTCGATCGCATAGTCAATCGACGAGTACGATCTTAGTTGACATATTGGTTGTAAATTTGAACATATTGTGAGATTAATGGAAAAATATTAAAAATAACTTGAATCCCGCTTGAATGTCGACATTTCCAAGGGAACCCTAACCTGAATGTTATCAAAGTCGGAAGGGGTCCTTGCCATCGGTTCCAGTTTGTATTAACTTCCTTTTATCTCTATATGGTCCTTAAAATTCAAGTAATTACAGCAAAGTAAAGATATGAGACATAATATGTTTTTGAAAAGAAAGAAGACAATAAAAAAAATAAAAAACTTTGTTATTTTTTTTATGATTTAGGAGCTAACATTTAAGTACTAATAAGTTTTCAACACATCAAAAAAAATCCTTGATAGCTCTTTAGTATAGACCTTGCTCTTACCCCTTTTCCTGCTGAGTGTCGGGGTTTGACCCCCAACAAGGGGAGATTTTTTTTTTCTCTTCCTCTTTCATCTTTCTAATTAATCATTTTATAACTACTGATATTGTAAATACTAATTAGCTTTACTACAATATTTTTTTTTCTTTTCTTTCAAAATGTGACCATACTATGGCTGCATGCTATGTTAAACCACAATAACATGTATTACCATGCAGAGTTTTACCACGTGACCTCATAATCTTGGAGAGTGTTAATTTGTTACGATTGGCACAAATGGGGATCCAGTAGAAATTGTAGAAAATAAAAACGGGAAACTCCCTGTGTATTAATTTAATCACTTAGGTCCATGCCGTAATTGTAAACCAGGCCTTCATTTATGAGGATAGCAATATCTCCGATCTCCTCAAGAGCTCCTCTAAAAACTGTCAGGAGTGGTATTTTTTTCGAGCGTCCCCTGCTTCTTTGGTAATGTAATGTTTTAGGCTTGGAAATTGAAAATCGAGCTCCTTATCATGCTCTCCTCTCGGTTAAAATAGGAGTGTGATTAACCGAGCTCCAACAATTTCTAGATGTAAAGGCCTGTAAAACGGGGACTCCCCAGGTGAGTGACGTATTATCATGCAAATGAATTCCACGGTCGATTGTTGTGTGGGACTTGTGACTAGATAAACCTTGCATGGCCGAAGGTGGTGTTGGCTGGTCAGAGCTAGAGCTCCCAATTACTTACGATCAGAGAGAATAATGGTCCCGGGAATGGAAATAGACATACATGTACGCTGATTTATGGCTTAGTTTCTAGTTGTCTATTTTTACGTTTGTTATGATGACAAAAGATCACCTTTGAGTTAGAAACTCGAACTTCATTTAATAATTCATCGGTACCCCTCCCCTACGCCGTAAAAAAAAGCTAATGTACATCCACTCTGGCAGTCCCAGAACTGCCACAACCCTTCCCCATGTAAACCTCCTCTTTGGATTGTGTTTAAAGTTTCTTTGTTGTTCTCCCAATTTATAGACTTCCAAATGTTTTGCAGACATGATAACCGTCACAAATCCACGTACTCTGTATTTCATAACTTTCAATTCATTCACCATTTTGACCACCCTTCCCCTCCCTGCTTTCACTAATTTTTGCTTAGTTTAACTAATTAAAAATTCATAAACCGCATTCTTAACTTAGTGATGCCATGTCAACCGTTCTGCCATAAACCTACAGTCCTATACACTTTGATATCAGAGCCAGATCTTGGAAAATTTCCCTTACTTTTCTCCGCACGTGGGACTACAGCCAGTTGCATGTTCGACTATAAGCATACCTTATTGGACGGGTAAAAACGGGAGTTGCAATATCGCCAGCTCTGTCCACTTTAGAAATATCACCAACTATCATTTTAAGTCCTTATTTCTCTCCATGTTTAATCCCGGTCTGATAGCATGTAATCGTATCTAAGGAATATCTTTCCCATTTATTCACTGTTTTTTTTTTGTTGTCATTCCGAACAGGGTCTTTCACATCGCATGTGGGACTTTCCTGGGCATTGCATGCATCGGCGTGGCGACAATTACCAATATTTATTTTGACCTAATTGTCTATTTCGCGTGACGTACTTTATAAACCCTGCTTTTGCAAATTTTAAAACCCTACAAGTACACAAATTCTGCAACACCACGCAATTGGGAAAATGAAATTGATCTTATCTTGAAACTATACGTGATAATTCTTAAACACTGGCATGATTGTCAAATTTAGAATTCCATTATTTGCGGTTGCGTTTGTCTTTTTTTCATAGCAAAAAATTTATGTTTCCGAAGTTCTAAATTCTTTGGGCACATGGTGTCTAGTATTATGTTAATGAACACGATTGCCTAATGATAATAATTTGCGCCATGCTGATGAAGAGAACTCCGGGGAGGAACTTATAGGCGGTAAGAGAAGATACCAGTACTTCCCACAATGCATTGCTTCCAATGAGGTTTTTGTACAGGTACTGATGTGAATCGTTAGTGATGAAACATGGCTTAATTGACGTACTGATCACCAAACTAGCAATGTTAAGAGTGTTTCATCTCTAAACGATCACATTACTACACCTGTACAAAACTTCCAATGGAAGCACATGCATTGTGGGAAGCTATGATATCTGCCTCTTTAGGCGGTGCCTCGGAATATAGGTGTTTTGGCGCCGAAGAATTGAAGCTATGACATTGAAAGGGAAGAGTAAGCCCTTCGTGATGGTTTTGTTCTCGTATCTTATATAGAAGATCGGACCGAACCGTACCATAAGCCATTAGTTAAAAAAAATAATAACCGGAATTCCGTCCTCCTCACTTTTGAGGAGACCAATGCAGCGAAAAACTAATAATTATAAATGTAGGCCTATTCTAGTTCCCAAACTAGTACACGTATACGTTCGCGAGTTGTACAGATTCATAAGGCAATCCAGTTTGAACTTTATTTTTAGAAATTGCTTTAATCCTATGAAGGAGCTACTCTTTGAATAAACTGTAACAATTTCAATTCAGCGGTATTTGACTGACCTTGAAATTTAACTTCAAAGTATGGTTGTGTGTTTTGATTTATAAAACGAAATCAGAGGCACTACAGTTCATCACGAGGCGGGTCAATTGGTATAATTTTAGGTACACTTTTGGTGCGGTGAACACACCCTAGCATATCGGCCGCACTCGCCGCGCCGGTCAAAACGGGAACCTATGCATGGGTGTACAGGAGCAGCATGAGTGTTTACTTAATTAATCATCTGCTGCCCGGTGTTTGTCACAAAGGTGAGATAACTTGTTATTTCATTTCATTTGGTTGGTTCCATATTTTTCTTATCGTTAATATCCCTCTTCCTTTTTATGATGAGGAGAATGGTTTTTTTTAATTTTTTTATTTATCACTTTTTTTTTCCATTTAAAAGATCGTTGTGCATTTCATGCTTAGTGAATTTTTCATGTGCGCTTCCAAAAAATTCGAACACTGCACTGCAATTATTCCGGCCGCGTCGTTCCAGGAATTATAGTGTCACTTACGTCCACATGAAACTGAGTTGAAACCCGATGCAGAAGACTACAATTTCGTGTCATTTGTGTTTGAGCTGATACTTCCATAGTGAAACATGGTTGGAATGTCTTAATATACATGTAAGGTCCCTCAACCACTAGTCACGTTCAAGTGCTTATACAATAAATTTACCATAATACGATTAAACAACGGTCGTGTTACCGAGTGTTATCCGTGTTTGCAGTGTTGGTCCGTGTTAACGAGTTTGAACGCGGCCATACCTTCACACACCACTTGGAGGGGGGCTAGCTTTCCCGATCGATGTCCACACTCGTGTTATAATCACCGGCTTATAACACGGAAAAAACACTAGTTCAAATGCGTGTTAGGTGGTCACTATCAATTGACAGGTACTGTAGTTGGCAAAAATATAAAATAAATAGTTGGCAAAATATGAAATCATTACCACCCAAAGTAACATACAAACTCATTCTTAGTAATATTGTAATCTAAAACTCACTATAGTAAAAAAACACATACGTCCATATTTGATTATATTCACAAATTGGCTGTGTCAATTTTCCCCTTCTGTGTAGGATGTCAACATCACATCATGCTGAACCACAAAAACTGGCACAAAGGCATGCTGTCAGACACCGGCAAGAAGATCTTATCAGCGCATTCCCCAAACTCCAGGTTTTGCACCCCCGCCGTCAGTGTCCGGTCATGGACCCAGCATGGGAAGATCCCAAAGGAGTCCCAATCGACGCAATCATCTTTGGAGGAAGGCGGCCAAAAGGTAGGTTTTATAATTCTACCATTCTCATCTTCATTACATGATGGGAGAGCGTGGCCCACTGGTTAGGGTATTTGCCTTTGAGGCAGACCTGTGGTTCCCTGGTTCGAGCCCTGGCGGGGCCACTTGCTGGGGTTTAATGGATACTAAATTCTGGACTTGATTTGGAAGAACTATTGATTAAAACTGGAATTCCACTCTCCCTGTAGTTCATTTGGACTTGGGAAAGAAACTATGAGAATAACCTGTCCTTCAGAGGGGATGTTAAGCCGTCGGTCCCATATACATGGAGAATCACACCTGTATAATGCAATCGCAGTCAGTTCGATAAGAGTAGGGTGAAAAACCCCTGGCTGTTCCCAAATTAGTCCGGGATCCCGGGTAACAGCACAATTTCAATGATATTCTTTGTTGATGTAATTGTTGGGGAAATAATACAGTCCTATTCATCACTGAATCCAACCAGTCAAGCATAATACCTATCCTTATCTTCTGGAAATTACACCTATGATACATCTCTTTGATTGGTCTATTACAGAACAGAACTTGAGAGAATCCTAGCTTAGTAACTAATCAAATAGTGCTTGCTTATTTATTTATCTCTGGCAACGACCACCCTTCTTTCAGTATCTATTATTTGCTCATTACATGCTATTGCCTTCCAAGTAACAATTAAAATAGGGCTAGATTCCAATCGGAGGGTGTTTTGAATCCCATAATGTATTGCAATGTGCCTTTACTGTGCTGTACTAAACACATGCCAGTACTTTAGGATAAAGTGTTCCAAAAGCTTAAGAACCCAGATATTTCATGATCATGCTAATAATTCCCCAAGTACTAATGCTTTGTGGTTTAAAATAAGTGTAAAGTCAGTTTTATGTGTTAAGAATAGGATTTTTGTGGGATCACATGACCTATTGAGGTGATATTTCCCAAACTGGTGCATTGTGGGATGACTCAATCACCCTATGGATGCAAATAGATAGGCAGATAGTGCCCAGGGGTTAAGCTCTGTCGGCCTATTCAGTAGATTATGACACTAGATCAATGTTTGCTTTTATCTCTTCACAGGTGTTCCCCTTGTATATGAAGCCTTCAACTGGCAACATGGAGTCTTCCTCGGTGCTTCCATGAGGTCAGAGGCGACAGCTGCAGCTCAGGATGCTTCAGGTATGTACATGTCACAGACATCTATTGTAAAGCCATGTGCAAGTATCACAGATTCTTGGAAGTAGAGGATGCTTGCCCAAGCAGAGTTTGAACAAAATATTCGGGCATAATAAAATGGACCCTTAGGCGACGAAAATAAAAAAAACCTGTTTTACGGGCCCGACCGACCCCGATTTTTCAGTTTTGCAAATTTTTTTTTTTTTTTAGTTTTTCAAAAATGTCAAATCAGCCTGTTTTAGCCCAAATTTATCAATTTTGGCGATTTTTTTAAGAAAATTTGTTTGTAAAAATGTTTCATTTTTTCTCTTGATTTTTCAGATTTTTGGGCTATTTTAGGCCAATTTTGAGCTCCAGAAAAGAAAAAAAAAGAAAAAATTCGACCGACCCTACTCGAAAGGTCCACTCGCCAGTAAAACAGGGTTTTCTTTTTCCGTCGCCTTACTGAAATCACTTCCACAAATTTGAAAACAATTGGGTGGGGACATTTTGTAAAAGAGTGAGGAGTAACTAATATCATTTTTCTTGTAAGCTTCACTGTTGTATAGGTGCTAATCTTGGCTAATCCACCTTTTACTTGTCAGAACAATATCTTACTACAAGCCTGAAGTATAATGTCTGAATCCCTGTCTGAATGCTTTTGAATTGTGTCAAAAACATGTTAGATACACTGTAAATTCTGGCAAGGATGTCAACACCTTGATTTTCTGTGGCAGGAATTGCCAAACTGTTACAAACTCTTACTGTTTTTACAGAAGTAACACCCAAACTTTTTTCAAATTTGTGGAAGTGATTTCAGTAAGGGTTTTTTTACCATTGTGTCCCTTTAAGCCCACAAAATACAATTCTGTGTTAACTTGCAAAGTTGTGATACTTGGTATTTACAAAATATACCTTTATTGTATTTTGTGGTCTGCCTCAGGCGTGGGATATTCAGGCTCCAAAATAACCTAAGGCACCTAAGGCAATTTGCCTTAGGTGCCCCTACCATTTGCCTTGGTGCCCTAAAAAATTTGCTATTCTTTAACATGTAATGCCTTGGTGCCCTTTTAAAAATGGGCACAATTGCCTTGCCCACCCCAATTCTTATTTTGGAGCCTGGATATTCAGCTTTTGTTCATACGTGCATTAAAGTATCTCTTATTAATGCTCACACTTTTTAGCAAATGTAACCATTGCATAAACCTGGCTCACTGAATCCAATGTATTACGCCTACGCTGTTCTTTATCAGTACCAATGTGGTACCGATCAAAGTTAAGTATAACTATAAGGCTAGCCAACCAGGGTGAAATTTAACTAAATTATTGGTCTCACAAAATTGTTTTAGGAGTAGATAAAGAAAAACAGCACCCCATGACTGTTACTGTACTTTAAACCCTAATCTGGATCCTAAAATCCTGAGATCTTAACTTTAATCTTAACCACTAAGCGAGTGTTTTTATGCCAGGAGGGGAGGGGCTCTGGAGTTAAATACCAATAATAAACCCTAATATGGACCATAAATATTTGCCCCCAAAATGGTGAAATTAGCCCAAATGGGTACCCTGGGCCTTGTTAGTTTGTTAGTGACACTTAAAAGATACTTGTAATAGTGCAATGGTACAAAATCACACGAATGGTACAACATGAAATACACACGGATCAAAAAGCAAGGGACCAAATGCAAGAACGAAGATGAGGAGCTTTGTGTAGGCTTGATTAGTGTAGAACAATATTTATCTGAGGGCAGTGTATTTGTGGAGGATTATAACTTGAATCTGACCATTTTAAGTCACAGTTAATACAATGATGCTGCCTTTAACTTGCCACTCACTCAGTGCAATACTAATTTCATTATTTTCCAATCTGCAGGCAAACCCTTACCTAAAGTTGTGCAACACGACCCATTCGCCATGAGACCATTCTTCGGTTACAACTTCGGCGACTACCTCGCCCACTGGCTCAGCTTCAAGGAGAACCCCAGCTACCAACTTCCCAAGATATTCCACGTCAACTGGTTCCGCAAGGATGCAGAGAACAAGTTCATGTGGCCAGGGTTCGGCGAGAACTCGCGCGTCCTGGAGTGGATCTTCAAGAGGTGTGACGGAAGTGACGTGGCCAAAGACTCGCCCATTGGGTACCTGCCAAAGGAGGGCAGCCTCAACCTGGAAGGTCTCAAGGAATCTGTGGATATGGTAGGACTCTTCGACTTGCCAAAGGACTTCTGGCTAGAAGAGGTGGCATTAATTCGTAAATATTTAGATGAGCAGGTCAACAGGGACTTACCAGAAGCCATCAAGTCAGAACTCAATGCCCTTGAGGATCGAGTAAGGAACATGTAAATTCACCACATCGGCTTTGATGTGTGAAAGGGCAGGCAATGGCGTGTTTTCCCACGCTCAAGAGTTTAGTTTTCTATGATGTTTGTTCAGTATGCTTCAAGAAACTCAAATATTACCAGAGTTTGGGTATGTACCATGCTCTAATAGCCACCAGAAAGTGTAGTTAATCTTATTGTGTAGAAATTTTCCCTCTGCAGCGCCAAAGCTGTGTGCATTTACTTCATCTTCCACAGTTGGTTGTATAATTTATAAATATGCTGGTTTGTATCTTTATTAAAGACCAAAGTTTTCCATTTTACGGAAAACAGATCTCACGGAATTGCAAGTGTAGAACAAAGATTTGGAGAAACCTGAATGTCCTGAAAAAACTTGGATTTTTTTAAGTTATCTCTGATTTTTGACACAAATAATAGTTCCTATATAGATTCATCCTATCACTAATTTTAGTCTCAAAATGCATTTTGAAATCTCCTGAGATTTTGGACCAAAATTACCTTAGTAACTTAGAAAGCTTCATTATTGCTGATTTCATGCAAATCTCCCGGTAAATCTAATGCCGAATTCAGCATACTCCCTGTCATACCTGTGTGCTTGTTTATGCTGTTTCTAGATTAAATATATTGTTGTGTTTTTAATTGAAGTGTTTCCCAAAAATCACATAAATTAAGGGTTTTAATTCGAAAACTGAAAAGAAAACAGAATTGTCGATTTAGAAAATGGGAAACTTTGGTCTATAACTAATGTTAGGTGATGTGATTTGTTTATATATATATTTATCATGTTTTTAACGCCCATGGAGGCTGCTATTTGGATATCAGAAGCAAGAAATGTGTCACAGTGACCCATAGAACAGTATATATGTGGCCAACCATGTTTGGGAATGATGCTATTGCCTTTTTTGTTAATATCTTCTGAAGAAAATACTTTTAGGCCTAAAATTTGACTGGGGTTATGAGAAAAATATTAGCTTGCTTCTGATACCAAACCTCAATTTTGATGGCGAAGTGGGGGGGGGGTGGTAATATTAGGACACCCATCAATTCACAGCATGAGGGATTTGTTTTCAATATTTGTCATCAATATACTCTAAAAAAAATCTCACAAATTAATATGTTTGACAGCACTCTCAGGAAAAGTTGCGAAACCCCCACCACTGATCGTCCAAGAGCAACAAGACCTTGGGCCAGATTTTAGCTGTTTACCAATTCTCAATTGTTTAAAACACCCAGTTGGGTCATTGTGGTCTAAATGGTCTAAATAACACGTTAAATTTTTTGAAATATTTGATGTCACTGTTAGACTCCCTCCAGAGTTAAAGAGCATACATTGTGAAGACCGCTTGAAATTATTATTTTGAAATCATTATTTTGTGCTGAAGGAACATTAGCAGCTGCACGAAGAAAAAAAAATCTGTTGAAGTTTGATTTTCATTTTAACTTGGTATACATTTTGTATCCCATTTCCTACCTATAATAGTGATGCGATCTTGAATTTAGTTACATGCTTAGAGTAGAGGTCATTGGTATTGCTCAAATCTCTGGTAGGAGTCTAGCCAGTAAATCTACATGAACCTAGATATCAATTTGTGCTCATACCCAGAAAAATGTAAGTCTGGTACATAAGTGTATGTAATGTTAAATGCATGTATCATGGTAATCTGGACATTTTTGTGTATGATGGTGCTGAAAAGCTTTTGATTTAAAAGGGACATTCAGAGGTCCAGTGGTAATCTTCACTCTGCCACTAATTCTGTAGAGCATCCCAAAATTAACATATCATGAAAATACTAATTGATTCTAATGTTCAGTTTGTATTTTATGATAATCTTTTGTATATAAGTTCCACAGAGGCTACTGCGTTAATTTGATTATCTGGATCTGGAAATTAAAAAAAAAATGTTGATTTGATTGCGGTAGGGCATGTACATGGCAAAAAATTTGGCTTTGTGAAAAAAATGTTGTTCCCATGCATGAGATCTCTGAATGTCCATTTGAGTGCTTTGATTGGAATGAGTGACCTATTAATACGGTACCCGTCTACTTGGTGTATATTAGCATGGGATGTCTTCCCAAATGATTTGGACATGGTATTGGATTCCAAGACAACTTCCAAAAAAGACCTTAAAAGAAAACAAATGTTGTTAGTTTAACACACACTACCATAATTTTTTTCAGGAAAACAATTCTCTAACCATTTTTAAAAAGAATTTGTTCATGCAAAATTGCAAAGCTATGCTTACAATTTATGATCTATTCAGAACATGTTGCATTATAAGTATACATAACTTCCAAGACTTCCATGTGTACCCCCCTCTCATATATTTACATGCAACATAAAATTTAATTATTTTAGCTGTTTATTCCGTTTTTGATTAAACAAGGCCAAAATTAAAATAAATTTTGTATCATATATACGAGGGGGTACATATGGAAGTCTTTCCCAATAAGCATATATTAATTTTGATAGTGTGCATGCTTATCAAACCTGAAGGCCACATATTTATGTTATTTCCATAGGTTTCATATTGTAGCAATATGCTTGTTGCTATAGTGATAGCTGACCCCTAGCTTGTTGCTATAGTGATAGCTGACCCCTAGCTTGTTGCTATAGTGATAGCTGACCCCTAGTGGTGAGCAAACAATTTGGCAATGCTTATTAGCTACTCTTTACGTCAAATGATTCAGGTTTTTTGTTTGTGTGGTATTTCAAGTGGGATAAATCAAAATTTTCATTTATCCAAATAAAGAAACCTTTCCAAAATAAAACAAAAATGTATGTATATAATGCTGTGCCCTGGAAAATGGACGAGGAGAAATTTTAAGTAATCACTAGAATTTAGGCCAATTTTAAAGGGACTGGCATGCTGGAAAATTTTAAATCATGAGGGCTTAATAGTTAACCATTGACAAGAATAGGCTGATTGTATCTTTGCTAGAAAAAATGGTTGGGATTAAGCCCCAAAACTCGTTGGCATGTCAATGGCAAGATTGTGTGTGATGCTCTAAATGTAGTAACGTTTTTAGTGAGTCATGGCGTGTTATCATTTTCTGTTTTGTGTTCTAAAAGTGTTTTAAAGTTTTGTTGGCAGGATTGAGAAACCAACTGAAAAAAATGTGATTTTTGCTCTCGCCTTCCCAGTGAAGGCAAGCTATTCATTAAGCTCTTTTTCTTTTTAACCCATCAATTCATTGAATGATGGTTATTGCGATCAAGAGCGGCGTGTCTTATTTTCTCTACTAGTCGGGCGTTTTATTTGCATTTCTGACGGAAAGCTGCCTAGTGGGAGTCAGATACTGGGGGAATTTCGTGTTGGGCTTGATTTTTTAAATTTCAGTGACGGAAGTCAGTTTGGGTGACTTTTGTGTCTTTTTGTCAAGTTTTGGACATCATTTGATGCCGCGCTTGTCGTCTTTCTTACTGAATGCCATTGCTTTATGTGTGCAATTATTAACCGGTTCTAGCGGGATTGATTGTTGATGCCCAAAAATTTTGAAAAGCACAAACACCAAAGGTACCATCAGTGGTCATGCAAGGTCAAAGGAGGTCAAATGGGGTAAACTTTGGTGTATCCAGACGAAACTTGGTGGGTGGGGTCAATTTTTTTTTTTTTTTAATTTTAAAGGTCATTGACAGATCATCAGGGGTCATTCAAGATCAAATGGGGTAAACGTTGGTGTATGGACATGAAACCTGGAGGGTGGGGTCAATTCTTGATGCCGAAAATTTCAAAGTTCACGACAAGGTAATTAGAGGTCATTTAAGGTCAAAGGAGGTCAAAGCCTATTTTCTTGGAGATCGAGGGCCGTACGTTTCTGCGACTTGGTGGGTGCCCCTTGATCTTCCACAGACTGAGTTTGTATTGTTAGTGAAGCCAAGGTCATCAGGGGACATTCAAGGTCAAAGGAGGTCAAATGGGGTAAACATTGGGGTATGGACGTGAAACTTGGACGGTGGGGTTGATTGCTGACAAAAAAATCTTAAATGTCATGACAAGGTCATCCGGAGTCATTCAAGGTCAAAGGAAGTCAAATGGGGTAAACTTTGGTGTATCCAAGTGAAAACTTGGTGAGCGGGGATGCTTGTTGATGCCGAAAATGTTAAAGTCATGTTAAGGTCATCAGGGGTCAATCAGGCCAAAGGAGGTCAAATCCAAACGTAAACCAAATATGCATTCCCTAACCATCCAATTGATGGGTTACTGCATCATGATGCACTCGTTTTTTTCTTACACCCAATAGTTTTGGCAAGTCAGTTGGGGGTTCTTTCCCTTTTTATTAGCATTTACTTAAACTAGCTTATGTTGGCTGAATCTACAGGGTGTATTTTGTATCTATGATTTAATTTGCAGTTAAATATTGTATTATTTATACTCCATTGGTAAATCAGGCTTTGTCCTTTTAACATGCTACCCAGAAATTATTGGTGACATGCTTGCTTCATGTGCTGCTGCTAAAATTAAGGCCCTATCTTGATGTGTCATAAGTTTTAACCCATGGCTGTCGCTACAGTGCGGCGATGTTTGAGTGCAGAGCCCACCACTAAACACCAATTTTAACTCTCGAGCCCGCCACTCAAAGAGCAAAAAATTTTAATCATTTTATGCAAAATTTTGACAATTTTAGGCATAACATTATAAAATATGTGAAATTTTTTGTCAAATACTGAAAAGTGGAAATTTTCGCACTTTTCGCGCGCTTCTGAGCTAGCGCGAAATTAAAAACCCCGCGAAAATGTTTATTTGTGTGTAGATCTATGTAGGATAGCTGAAAAGAGCGAATTTAAAAACAAGCACAAATCCTAAAATTCGCTGAAACGCGAAAAATGAAAAATTACACGCAAAAATTATCACTTTTACAGTATCACCCACCACTAAAAATGTGCTAGCTACAACCTGTTTTAACCCCCTCTGGCACTACTTGCCTATCTTTCGGCATCAAAGCACTATTTTAATTGGTTACTGGAGTGATATTTAGTAATGCGCAAATCAGAGATACTGTAAAAATGGTGGTATAGTTTACACGGAGGCATAGCGCCATTTTGATTGGTTACTCAGAGGGCCATCTCATGTTGTGTCCTGTAATGAGCCAATCGAACACTGTTGTTATAGGTGGTAGTGCCAACGGAGGTGCTTGGCAATGATTAGCTTTGGTGACAATTAAAGATTAAAATCCTCGAGTCTAACTTTTGCTTGCAACACAAAGTATTTTTAAACAAGCAGTGGTCGCTCGTACTCGTAACAAACCTAAAATATGTGGTTTTGAAGAGTCAAAGCAAATAGGTTAAGTTGATTAGTGCTCTTTTAAGTTCTGAGAAAAAAAAAACACATTGACTCGGTGTGATTTGTGGTGAAAACGGTGTACAATTGTAACTGAAAATGCTTGAAATTGTAATGAAATATAATTTTACCCCCCCCAAAAAAAAAGAAAAGCAATATATGATATTCGGCACTGGGAACATTTGGAAGTTCGGTTATCTATGCATTGTTGTAATGCGAGAGTTTGAGCTGTGATTGATAGCGAGTGTAGACCAATACACGGTTAGTTTTTTTGTTTTTTTTTAAAGGTCAATTTCTTGTTTTAAACTTTTGCTCGATTTACCTGCTAGGATGATTCCCCAAATGTAACATTTGGTCTTCCTTACTTTGACCTCCGTTTAATATAGGCCTGACATTATAATTCCTGTTCAAAATAGGAGGTATGCCGGTATAAATACTAAAAGAACACCAAATCCCAAACTCTCTTAATAAAATAATGGCATAAAGTAGCCCAAACATAAAAAAATACACTATTTTGTAACGAAAGTGAGGTTTGGGTGGCATGTCAATTGCTTTGAAGGATACACATTGATGCCCGCACTTCAAATTTGACACAAGTGCTTTTAACGCAAGCAGCAGTTGCACTTCGTCACCCAAACCTTGTTTTTACCCCAGAATAGCGGAGCATGAATTCTCTATAGGGCAAGTATTAAAGACAATCAATATTAAAGTGTGGTGCTCTATCTTTATTACATGTATTTATTATAAAATTCTTAATTAGCTGGACATTTTGGAGCACACGTGTGCATGCACACCAGAACTGCACACCATTAATTTCACGATGACACACCACTTGCAATGAGAGTTGTGCGTGTGTTATGTCCAGCTAATTACGATTTAGACTATAATAATTTGAACTGGACTAATGTTGCAAATATGGTCATGTTAACTTCTATATTGTCATTTATTTATTTACCTGTGTGTCTAATCTTTTTCATACAGAATTCTTATTTTATTCTTATATTCGATATATTGGTGTCAATCCAAGTACTTGTGTATATTATTTTGAGATTGTCTCATAAAAAAAATGTAGGTGAAATATTTGGTGGTTGATTTTATAAACCTCCAAATTTTGATGTCGAAAACATCTGTAATAATCAGTGTAATTAGACACTAAACTGAAATGAATAATATTAAATTTTAATGGTTTTAATATAAAAATTAGTTGGTTTGTGGATTTGATTTGACCTCTGTTGTATGATACCATATTTAGTGGTTAGATATCTTCATAAACTTCATTGTATATTGTTCTTTAACTCCAAAAGATAAATTTGATTGGGACCATGGGACATTAGTTTTCAAAGCTACTATTTAACTTCAGTTTACAATAGAACAATGTTACTGTCACTGGTGCGAAAGTCCTGAGCCTGATTGTTTGGGAATGCGTTCTCGGTGATGTCATTGTGGCTATGATACAAATAATGAATCCAAAAGATCCCTCAATTAAAAAGTTCATGGGATTAATTATTTAAAGCCTTTTGAAGGGTTTGAAAACATTTTCATCTAGCACCACAAACAAGACCATGCCTTTGCAAATTTTCTTTGATCAAAAATAGTATTGATGGTGCTAGAGAACAAATCAAGTCCAGTTTTTACAAAACGATACTTCTTGGCTAATCAATTCAAGAAGTAGATTGTCTCATACATTGACGGGGACAGTTGGGGAAATTTTTTTTTTTTAAGACAATCGCAAAAATGAAATTTTTCTAGTAGGTAAATGCACTTTGTAATTGATGCTAGTCTTTTCTATTGAATCGGTCTAGAACCTCATCTGTGTAGTTTTTGCACTAATTTCTTTTAAATATGGTGTATAACAATCAGTTCATATTGGTTGGTTTGCACTCTGAAAAATTGTTTAATATTTTGTTTTAAAGTGGTAAGCAAAGGGGGATGAAAAAAAAAATGGGGATGGAATGAATTATGAGATAAAAGAAATTAAAATGAAATTTATGACAACTTTTAGGTTTTTTTAGTTGTGTTTTATTTTAATTAGTTCTATAGGGGGTGTATAAAACTTCAAGGGGGTTTGAATGAAGACCATTCAAAACCAGTCGTCCGGATGGGGCTGACCAATTTTGAAGATGCCACGAATCATTATTAGTTTGGGTGCTGGAACACACATATATGTCAATTCCGATACAAAACAATGCCGGCAAAATATGTGTTGTTGGATGTTGGGTGCATATTGGGTGGTTAAATTTTGTCCTACCCATGGCCTCACAACGAATGAAATGACGTCAGTCGTCTTGATTTTAAATAAACCGCCTCAATGATAATCTTGTCACCTAAGCGATTCATTGGCATATGGGGAAAAAAAGGAGTATCTGAGCACAATGTCCAGGTGCACTATTATTACCACCTGGCCACCTCTAACACATCAATTTGTATCACTACCGTTTAGTGCATATGCAAAGCTGCACCCACAGTATGTGGAAGAAGCGGAGGAGGCAGGCATTGCTTCTAGTGTTGGGTCTCTATGTTTTCTTTGTGGTCGGCAAAAACATGCGAGACGAGGAATTTCTAAAGATGACGTAACCTTTACCTCTCTATATAGACCTCTTTGATTAAATTCAAGACACTATCATGATTTGAAAATATTTGAAATTTGCCGAGGAAGCTTACAAGTGAAAGGATACGTCTGTAGAATTATCATAGTTACTTTTCAGCTGTAGAATTGACAGAAAAGGAAGGAGAAAACGCGGCAAGTGTTCCAAGATACATTCTCCATCAATATGTGTTGTAGTAAGTGTCCGTTCGGACAGTAATGACTAACATCCCGATTTGTCCTATTAGATTGCTTCTGGTTTTATCATTTGCAGGGTATGTTGTTAGGATACCTGTACTTGTTGCATACATGGCAAAAATCAGAGTTTTGTGATTTTTCGATTTGCTGATTCGCTTAGCAAATCACTGATAGTGTCTTGATTATTAGGAATGATTTGGGTCGGGCACAAAAAGGTAAGAAAAGTTGGTAATATTCATTAATTACCCAACAAGATTTTGAAGGTGCATGATGAAAAGTAAAGTTATGCAAACCCAATTTTTATTCAATTTCTGCAATTTTTGGAAATTCAGTCGGCCAAGGATCGAACCAGCCGAATAGTCGTAATGAGCGTTAACTTTTCAGCAAAACGTTCCATTTATAAGATAGGTGTGTAAAACATTGCATTGCTCTTTGACAGGAGGAGACATTGATCGATATCATGAAAAATGCTTGCAATGTATAAATAAACCCGGCTATTTTTACTCCTGGGATTTCATTCCCGGGAAAAAATTGTTGCTTCAAATTTCAAAGAAAATACAACAATACATTCTTTGTATTATTGTCATTAGAGAAGCTGACCCAATATGTGCAGGTCACTGTCCGACCAAGGTATTCTGGTACGGCGATATTGATCCGCAGTGGGATCGCTCATCGATAGTCGCTTCCTACCTCATATGTCATAATACCAAAGACCACCCTCACGTCACGTTGTAATGGTAAAAGACGTTAGACCGATTCATTTGCAAATTTGAGGGAAACACTGGAAAATTTCAATAGATTTGTAGGTGAAATTCCATCCATATGTTTTGAAATCTAAAAATCCTTGTTGGGTAATTTCATGAATACAGACTTTTCTTTCACAGTTTTTCCCGACACCTCTACCGTCTCTAATATTAATTAAAAACCGAGGGTTAAGCTAATTGAAGGGCTGAAGTAATACTATATTTGGTGTACAGTTTTACATCATTTTGGTACCATGAGAAAGAAGTGTTGGATACATTATATTTCAGCAAATAGAAGTCACTACAAAAGTTTGCCAATGTTCAGTTTGCCCGGAATCAAAAATAACAAAAAATTAATTAGCACAACACCTGATTTATCATTTGATTAGTGTGAATCGTAGTAGGTATTAGTAAATCCAAAGTTTTAAATCCAGTTTTGTCCCCGTAAATGGGGGTGGCTGGATTTACCACCGGGATTTACCTCACACTCGTAGCAATCGCCCTTACTCCCTCTTTCCACATCACCCGATTCTATGCATTCTCCATCATCAAACCAACCCTCCTACTCTCCTCCACTTGCTTCTTTTATGTCCTCTTTGGTCATCCCTCCTCAAACTGCCCACCTCCAGCTCAAAAGCCTTAAGCCTTCTTAAAACATGCTCCTCATTGGGTTGGTACACTTTGTGACCCCACTTTGCCTGCCCCGACTCGGAATTCAGCCGCCTTTACAATACAAAATAAAGTGCGTGTCATCATCCATCCTCAGCACATCCCATACCAACGTACACTATTCACCTTCGCCAACCGGTCCACCGCTTCTTTCAAACCCAACATCTGCATCAAGTCCTGTCAACTTCCTATCCATCAACTTTACACCACATGTTGCTCTCTCTCCTCAAAATCCCCATCTCATTTTCACTCAGACACCACATCTCACTCCCACTCAGCACCACCGATCTCACACAACTCTTTTACACCATTCCTTTCATTTTCAAAGGAAATCTTTCCTGTGTATCAGGCTCCACATTCCTTAACTTTACCCACCCATACCTTACTCTAACCGCTGTCACAACCACCTCGTATCAACCCTCCCCCAGCCCTGTCCTCCGGGTACATGAACTCCTTCACCGATTCCACCTCATCACACAACTTTTCCACCTGTTCCACCTAAGATGATTCCCTCTAGCTCTTCTTGCATCTTCCACACAAAATCTCTTGCCAAACTTGGGGTCACTCTCTTCATCTTTGTGCATCTCCATTGGATCCATATCCCACCTTCTTCCCACCCTCACCTCGAACTCAGATAAATCAGACCCCGGCCACTCTAACTCTAGTCTTTGCTCCTTCTTACAAATTCATCACCACTCTAACATTGTTTTTTGGTATACCTCTCTTCCTCATCGCCCACTCCATCACTTTCCACTGTACTCTATCAAATGCCTTCTCCAAGTCCACAAAACACATATGACATGGTTTCAGATTCGACCTAGGTTTTACTGCCAAAAGTGTAAAAATATGAAGCTGCTTAAACAATGAAACAAAACATGTTTTCTAGGTTAAAATTTTGTGTAGAATCCAAATCTGAAGTCAAAAATGCAAAATGTTGGTTGCGTTCCGAGATATCGCATTTTGGGGTATTGTGCAATGCCAAGTCCCATAGAAACCTATGGTATTGTGCTGATAAGTGCATCTTGCTTCGATAAAAAAAAAATTTCTCAAATATTTTGCAGTTTGACACAACTTTATTACTCTATTCTTGTGGGAATGTGTCTTGGGCATAATCGATTAACTTTTCAACAATGTCACCCTTTTCGTTTTTTTTTCACGGGTTCTCGAAATGCCGAATTTTAGGTGAAAATTGGATTCCGCAAATTGATAAAAAAAAAAATTCTCAAATTTTAGACGGGGTGAAAAAAAGTTAATACCATAACTATGTAGGGACTTGCTTTGGGCATAATCGATTCAATTTTCAAGCCTATAGCTCTTTTAGTTTTCTCGTAGTTCCAATTTTATTGAAAATATTTTTTGGTTTTGGAATTTTGATTTTGAAGAGGGAAAAATTTGGTTATTTTTGGGAAGTATTCCTATACTTGAAATGAAGCAGTTAGTTATCAATTTAAAGCTTATTACATTATGATTTAAAACTGACAGGTAAACCATCACTGTCGACCCTTTCTTACAGAGATGGGATTGTGTAACTAAAGCAAAATTTTGTTCGAAAGTGCAAAATTTTGAAGTCATGTGTTACACGGGAACATGTCAAATTGAAGGTTCTGGTGTGCAATTATGAAAAATGCTGATCAAAACAATACTGAATCAGTTACTCTTTAAACTGATATTTAACAGTATAAAGGGTCATATATAGTATATTGTAGAACTCTGTAAGTATTCAAAAGTTGGTAGGTGATGCAAAATTTGTCACAGAACAGTGTGATTTTCGAGACAAAATTGGCCACAATCAATATTTGTAGCTAAATGGTGTATGATACAGGGTGGTTGATAAACATTCATAATATACGAATACTTTACACAGAAAGAACTCTTTAAAAATTAAACCTGGTCTGTTTGCTCAGATATGAATTTTTCACACTTTGGCACTAAACCTCAGTCAATTCTGAAAACCAGTTCTAGACAGTTTTTCCCTTAAGCTTGCCTATTCCTCTTGCAACCTCCTCAATGAACCATGGTATCTATCGTTCCCTTCCCGGGAATAAAACCAAATTGCATCCCGTCCACCTCCCACCATCCTCCAACTCCATGCGCTAGTACCCACTCCACAATTTTCATTGCATCTCCAACTGAATTGAACATGAGTTCTCAGGGAGATAAGCATGAATGGGTCTATTATCTTTCCATGGAGATGGGGCCGCTCGTTGGCGGTGCCAGGCCTCTTTCTGGGGAAAAACGGGAAGCAAAAGTGAAAATTTTTTGGGGGGGAAGTGAAAATTATGGGGGGAAAGTATTCAATATTGGAGATCTTTAACCAAATTTTGGCCAAAAATTTGGCGAGTGGGGCTCCAAATCGCCAGGGGGGGCCGGCAGTTTCGGGGTGATAGCGTCGTTTTGCCGTTCCCATAGGTTAGCACGTAATCAATAAAAACTTGACAAAATATTCTAAAGTCGAAAAATATGTTGTATTGTATCAATATTGTCCATTCCAAAACCGTTTGAGTGGAAGAATCAACTCCAGTCTAAGTATTTTTTTGGTATGAATAATGGTACAAATTGGGATCCATTTTGATCGAGGCTCGCTTGACCTCATTTTCAATCGCAGGGTCACCACCATTTATCGCTGCGGACCATGTACCATACCAGGCCCGGTACCAGGTAGCCCCAGGGTATCCCATGCACCAACGTGAACTGATTGTGACATGCATGTGCAATCCTCTCATGTCGGTCTTTAAAAACGATTTGAGATAGTTGTTGCAGCCAATTATGCACACGATTAAAGCAAGGCAATTTAAATACGGCGCGGCTCCGTACGGGAATTCCCACCCGCCACTCACTGATCTATTTAAAAACGCGCACAGTGACTTCAAATTCGGTCAGTTCAGGCTCGTCCCTATGATCGTTCGCAGTTTTGCGCTATGAATGAGCTTGGCCGCCACCCCAACCGCCTGCAAATCGCAAATTTTGCCCCAAAAATCCCCTGGGATGGGGCACAGAAAAAATGCCCCCTGTGGCACCGCCTGCGGCCAGCGCACACAAGTGTTGGAAAAAAAACCCATGTGCAACCTTTTGCAGAATTGCAGTTCTAAATTCTGCCTGACCGTATGACTGTATGACCGCATGCCTGTGTTTTCCAAGGCGTAAACAGTTTCGGGTAAGTCTATTCGAGGAACAAAAGTCCAATTGTTACATAAATAAGGTCATATATGCTCCTTGGGAACATCCATATGATGAGGGCAAGGTCACTTTCCGGGTCATGGCCATATGAGGTCAAGTTATAAAAGGGGCTGAAAACAAAAATGCCATCATTTGAATAGTAAAAGTCAAAGAGCTATAGAACTTGAATCATAGATGTCCATTGCTAACCTTCATATGATAATGTGGTCAAGCGTCACATACCAAGGTCAAAGGTCATGTGAGGTCAAGTTATAAAATAGGCTGAAAACATCAAATTGGCTTCATTTGAGAAGTAAAAGTCCAATAGCTACAAAACTTGGATTATAGATACCCCTTGGGAACATTCATATGATAAATAGGTCAAGGGTTACTTACCAAGGTCAAAGGTCATGAGGCCAAGTTATAAAATAGGCTGCAAACATCAAATTAGCTTCATTCGGGAAGTAAAAGTCCAATAGCTACAGAACTTGGATCATAGGTGCCCCTTAGGAACATTCATATGATAAATAGGTCAAGGGTTACTTACCAAGGTCAAAGGTCATATGAGATTAAGTTATTGAAATTGGCAGAAAACATCATATTGGCTTCATTCGAGAAGTAAAAGTCCAATAGCTACCTAACTTGGTTCACAGATGCACCTAGGGAATCGTCATGTGATAATGTGGTCAAAGGTCACATACAGCGTCAAAGGTCACACACAGGGTCAAAGTCATATGAGGTCAAGTTATAAAATAGACTGAAAAAACATTGGCTTCATTCCTGGTTGGAGGTGAAAAATTGCCAGTAAGCAGGCAAAAAAAAGGGCTGATTTAGCATGATTTTTAAGCTTTTTTTATAACGGTCAAAGCTCTCTGGTGTGGCAACCTGCCACGCTACTAACTAGCTTGTACAGTGTCTATGAAGAAGGACCAAAATATGCCCTCTCAGAAAATACCTCGGCACCCCTTCAGCCCCCATTTGCAAAGACCAAGTTATGCAACTGGTCTCACTAATTGACCTCATAATGAGAGCATGTGTGGGGAAATGGAAAAAGTGCAGGACTTGTGATCCTAAGGAGAGTTGTGGAGTCCCAAATCGTGTGAAACGCATTTCAATACGGAATAAACCCCAAACTCGTTCTAACCTCGTCTTCATGGCCAAATTCATTCCCATTGAAAAATGTGTTTCACACGATTTGGCACTCCTCTATGGTGTAAGACCATTGAAGTCGTGAGTTCGAGCCCTGCTGCAGGCAATGTGTAGTGTCCTTGAGCTCAATTGCTTTGTCAACCCAAATGGAATCTGGGGTGGGGAATATTACAATCTATAGTGCTGATAGTGTTGTGCGCTTTGTCAGCTGCCACCTTATAACAGCAAACCACATGATTCTGACCAATTTTCTGATGGCAATAATAATAATAATAATAATAATAATAATAATAGGCAACATAACCTTTGAGGCTGTTTGTTATGGCTATATAAAAACTAGTTATAATTATTATGGGAGGAGTCATTATTTTTGCTGGGGATAGAGAGTTTGATGGGGAATCAAGAAATGTTTGTGAAGGGGGGGGGGTGGAACATGACATTGCATCAAGAAGAACCTGGGAACTTGAATTCGGGTGTGAACTTAAATAAATAAGGGAAATGATGCAAAAGATTAAAAGACAATATCAGTGATTCATCCAAATGGGTCCAAATATTTGGAATGTGCAGAGGGAAATAGCTTAAAAGTGAAGGATTATCTGTAGAGCCTCATAAGTTGCTTTTTACAACTAAAGAATTGTCCGAAAAGGAAAAAAAACGATGGTGTTCAAAGATAAGATATGAATCTCCATTCATTAGTGTTGTACGAAAGTTGTCCGTACGGACAGTAATGAACAAAACATCCAATTTTGTCCATTTGCAGGGCTGTTAAGGATAGGGATACCTGTACTTGTGACAGACATACACAAATCTGATTTTTGATACTTTTTCAATTTTCTGATTTAGCAAATCACTGATGGTGCCTTTAAATAAACTCCTCAAAAGAAATAAGTCCCCCCTTGATAAATATGGACATAACTAAAAAATTATCGGGCTCCCAAGTTGATTTAAAGCGTAAAATGTGCCCTGATCTTTTACTCATTCAATGTGCATTACTTTTTGGACCACAAATTCACCCTTCACCACGAAAATCAATCACTTATGGAAATTGATGCATAAAAAAAGTTGCACTTTTCCTGCATAGGGATTGCATGCATTCAATATTCACAGTTAAGCATTCCTGTGCATAACTTTAGGCCTACATTTTAATTTACAAGACAAGACTTTTTGTTAACAATGTTTTAAAATTGTCAAGGACAATGTTCAGCCTGGGTGACTTTTGTCAATTGAATGTGAGGAATCCCTATGTCAAACCCTGTTACATAAGAAAACAATGAAATGAGCCCTACATCCCAAGATACTGGTTCATATTCCTTCAAAAGGCATCCCTGAGGTGGTAGTCAAATGAATGTGTTATTGATGCAAGATGTTTAGTTCATTTGGAATACACACCTGTCTTGTCTTTTCCTGTGCCAGTAGTAAATTAAGAATTATTTCCCATGCTAAAATGCCTCAAATACATGAATTAGAGAGGGCAAGAGCGACAGCCTTTCTGGATGAAGGTGTGGCAGTTAAAGAAGTTGCACAAAGATTCAATGTGTGTCCCAAGACAATAAGAAAGTTGATAAATAGATTCCAAGTGAAGGTGAGGTTAAGAATTTGCCCAGAAGTGGTCGGCCAAGAACCACAACTGTTCGACAAGACATGTCCATTGTGAACAAAGCAGAGACACGCAGGACATTAACTGGTAAGTTCATTGAAGAAACACTGTTAACTTGTGTAATCCACAGAATGAGACCAATTCAAAGGGATAATTTGTATTCAAAATCGTTCATGTGTGACAGCATTTTTTCATTATTTTAGAAACAAGTAAATTTAATAAATTACTAACAAATTGTTTAATTATTTAATTTTACCTCATTTTATCATGGATGTCATCCAGAGACATGTCACAGTATAGTGAAATCCATATGCAGGGAAAGTGCAACTTTTTTTCGTGCATCAATTTTCATAAGTGATTAAAGGTGCATTTCGTGATTCCATTCCCTTCTTATTTAGTCATTGTTTACTAGATATCATTGAGAAAAGCTTATTAACAACATTTTAGCTGATCCCGACTTTGCGGTTTTGTATTATGATCAAATGCTCGTTTCCCATGGTCCCATAGGTCACTGTGCTGTAATTTCTGTCCGTTTAAAATACAAAATTGCGAATTACTTACAGACACGGCCGAATTTGCATGTAAGATTTGGCACACATGGATTACTATTGTTAACGGTTCAGATGATATAAAAATCTCAAGTTTTTTCAGGTAAGTCGGGGGAACGAGGTTGTTGATCACGAAATGCCCCTTTAATTTTTGTGGTGAAGGGTGAATTTGTGGTCCAAAAAGTAATGCACATTGAATGAGTAAAAGATCAGGGCACATTTTACACTTTAAATCAACTTAGGGGGCCCGATATTTTTTTAGTTATTTACGTCCATATTTATCAAGGGGGGGCTTATTTCTTTTGAGGAGTTTAGCTTTAAAAGCTTTTAAATGGAAGTGAAGGGGAATGCAAAAGTTTTCATGAAAAAAAAAGGTTTTAATTCCTCCACCCCTCCCTCCCGGGGTAAAAAAATGACCGCTTCCCAAGGGAATTCTTAACCAACGCAATTCCCCTTACCCCCCATCCCGTGGGAGGGTTGTGTGTGTGTGTGGGGGGGGGGGGGGGGC
>JAMKCH010001680.1:0-38040 GCA_023653785.1 Ophioderma brevispina
CCCACAATGTCTCTTTATACTTAAAAATACTCCCACAATGTATCTCTAGTAAGTACATACATACATACATACATCTATACATACATACATATATACAGTGATGTAGCAGAACGGAGTTCAGATGTAGTGAGTTCCACAGTGTGGGAGCGGTGTGAGAGAAAAACTGCAGTTGAAAACAGATTTCAGACCTTTTGACTTAAACTTAGCAACAGTGAGACGTGTGGTATCCATTGCAGAGCACAAGCTGTAGTGATTTTGTTAATACAGTGAAAATGATGAAGCAAGGTAGTTTGGTCCATATCCATTTAAGCATTTGTAGACATAAAGAAATATTTTGTACAAAATCCTCTTGTTCACAAAGAGCCAGTGAAGTTCTTGTAAGTACCGGCTGGCATAGTCACGCTTTGAAACCCCAAAGATCAATTTTGCACTCCAGTTCTGGAAACGTTGCAATTTCATGATGTATTTTGCATTAGAACCAGCTAAGAGTACATTCCCATAGTCCAGACGTGATAGCACAAGAGACCGAACGACGTGGTTGCATATTTTATTATCAAGGAAAGGACGGATCCGGGTAATATAGGGAAGGTGAAAAGTAATGTTCTTTGACAAAGAGACAACTTGTGGCAACATGGTCATTGCATCGTCAAAGATGACACCCAATTTCTGACACTAGTGGAGGGGTGGATGATTTCATTTCCAATGCACAGATCTACATCAGGCATCCAGCGTTTGTTGTAATGAGATGCGATGGCCATAAATTCTGTTTTGTCATTGTTTAGTTTCAAGAAATTGAATGTCATCCAAGTTCTGATCTCATTGATGCATGTTGTTAAAGATGACAAAGCAGAATCAATTGATGAGGGATTAGATAGTTCAAAACTACAAAAAATCTGTATGTCATCTGCATACATATGGTATGATAGAGAGTGCTTCTTGATTATTCTGCCTATCGGGATGGTAAATATGGTGAAACCTCGAGGGCCTGAAATAGACCCCTGGGGTAACCCATAGTCCATTATATTTGCTACTGAGAAGATGCAATCAATTACAACAGCTGTTGTTCTACCTGCAAAGTAGGACTTCAACAAGACCATGTTTCTGCATGTGGCTGTTTATGTTGCTTACAACATGTTTCTCAATCAGATTTGCGAGAACTGGAATGTTAGCAACAGGTCGGTAACTTTTCAGTTCACTGTGTTTCAAGGGTGGCTTTTTAATAAGAGGGTTAATGATTGCGTGTTTCAGTGAGCTGGGAAAAACACCCGGGGAAATTATAACAGGTATAAACACAGATATATTTTCTTTGAGTAACCAGGTTGCACAGGATCTAAGGAACAACTTTTTGTTGCACTACCTTGTATAAGATCTTTAACATCTTCATCTGTAACATGGTCATAATTAGATAGCTTGCATACATTAGAGACACCACTTTCATGCATCACACAGAGCAGCACACATGTACAGCACACAGCTCTTATCACTCTAAAATCAGGGTAAACCCTCGTCTGTTGAGTACAACCTTAGTCTATGTTGAGTAAAACTTGATGTGTGAAATGTACTTCGCTGTGTGTGAGCTCTTACTCAACTTTCACTAAGATTTTACTTAACAAACAAGAGTTGTTCACTTTTGGATTGAATATAAGATACAGTATGTAGAATTGGCACAGCGAAGTCACCATTTGGCTCTAAATAGGTTGTATCCAAACTATTAATACACATTAAGCTATTAACGTACTCATTGTTTCAATATTTTATTCACGTACTTAACAAGTTTCCTCTGAAAAGCGGTCCTTTGCATTCATAAATTTGACAATTTTGAAAAAAATTGGTATTTTTACTAATTATGTGTTTATAGAGGGAAACCGTTTGGAATATTTTGCTGAAAGATATATCGTCGGCTGCGTCACATACTGACGTATTTGCAAAATACGCATTTCGAGAAAAAACTGCTTTGAAGATTTTGCGATTTTAATTTGCCCCATACTGTTAATTAAAACATATATTTCAATTACAACCTAGTGGAAAATCGCCCAAATAAGTTAAATTTCAAATATATTTAACTAATCAGCTTCCAATATATTTAGATATGCGAAAAGATGATGTTAAATAAAATACGTCACTATGTGAAAACGACAAAATAGCGATTTCAACGTGTAAATAACAAATACGACGCGCAAATACGTCGTTATGTGACGCGTTTACGCAAATACGTCACTATGTGAAAATGACAAAATACAAATTCTACCGTGAACTGCAAAATACGTCACACAAATACGTCACTATGTGACGCGGCGAATACTTCAAAATGCAGATACGATGCTATGGGCCTGCGCAGTATAGATTTTCGACAAATACGTCGTTATGTGATGCGGGCAATTTAACGTTTTGTAAATACGTCATAATTAGTTAATTTTAAAGTTTAAGTTTAAAACTTGGTGAATATGTAGAATAGTACAGAATAAATGTACATGCCAAATTTCTCCAAAAAGTCCGGAATTTCGAATACGTGACTATGTGACGCGGCCGACGATATCAAAGGATGTTTGAAGTTTCAAACACACCCATTTCTTCTTCTTCTTCTTCTTCTTCTTCTTCTTCTTCTTCCTCAGTCTTCGTTTTACTGATTAGATATTAAATTTATCTTGCCTCTCTCCACAGTTGGGTAATGGTGAGCTGTTAGGAATAAAGTCCATTGAGTACCGCCCATAGGCACTAGTATGTCAAGGACATTTGTATGGCAGCTGCCGTATTCTAACGGTTTGAACTGTAAAACGTTTGGATGCATTGTAAAAGGCCGCTATACAAATGTCGACATTTATTTAATAGGGGACAGTTAAGGGGGGTATGGGGTCTGCATTTGGTAAATAATTGTTCCATTTACGAAAATGAGATAATGCAATGGCTTTATTGTGTAGATTGCAATCTACAAAATGCTTTTTATTAGATCGCAATCGGACATTCGGTTCCCGAGATATGGCTGATCAAAGTGAAGCAGTCTACGCGAAATTTGCCCAAAACGCATAGTCTCCTATACTTTATCATGTGAAAAATTTAAATGGGTTATATTTAAGATATTTTAAAATATATTATTTATACGCCATTGAACCATTAAATACTATATATTTTGTCATAATTAAAGATTAAATGTAAGGGTAAGTGATTGTTGATGTATTTTATGTTTTCTAACCCTGCGATATTTAAGAAAATTATTTTAAACTTAATTACTGACAATGGATGCACCGATTTTGATAATTCTTTTCATTAATAAATATATGTAATTCAGTATAAATTACATTTCAATCAAACGCTCACTCAATTTTGTCCAAAATGTTTGATGGTCTATAACTCGTTTCGTTAAAAAACGCAAACAACCAAAACGAAAAACGAACGTAACTCGGAGAACGCGACATGATATCCACATGAAATTTGGCAACACCATATTGAACACATATAGGCAAAGTGAACCATGAAGGCCGATTTCAAAATTGTGTTTCCAATTCAAATTACACCATGAAATATGTGATTGGTCGATGCCGGTTGCCATGGCAACGGGCCTCAAAATCTTGGGCTTTATGGTTCACTGCGTATTAACACCCGCACATGCCACCCAAGTTTAGTCCCAGTAGATGTAGTTATTAGTTATGCGTTCTTTCTAGTGTTTAGCCAATAAGAGGCCTTACGTGGTTAACCATGGCAACCAGAGGAAAAAATTGACATAAATTTTAAAACTTTGTGGACATGAAGCTATTACCAGATGTATTTAAGGGATATACCACTATTTAGGAAAATTAAGAAAAACATACTTCAAAGTTCACTGCTTAGACACCATACCCCTGTCCCTTAAAAAGGCCCCTATTTAGACCATAATACCAAAAGTCTGTGACATTCAGCGAGTGTACTAATTTGAATATTCCTCAAGACAATCTCCTATAGCGGTTTAACCTTAAGTGGTCAAGGTCTCCCCGATGTCCCGTTTGTGGACAAGGGAAGGTATCCTGGGTCGCGCCACTACATTAACCATATTTCCCCAAGGAAATTGGTTATCCAAACAGGCAGTCGTATGAACGTAAAGGGCAAAACAAACTAATTTTCAAATTCGGACCAAAGGGAACAATATTAACACGGCAACCGTTTCCACCAAAATATTATAGTGTGAACTGAAAAAGTTGTTTTAATGTGTTCTAAACGGTTCAATTACCTATATGCAATTTTTTAATATGTCAGATTTTTGGTAGGTGGCCATTGGTTTGTGGAGTGACGGGATTGGATATGGCCAAAAGGAAAAGTGATCGTATCAGCATATAAAGGGTTAACTGAATTTTATATTATTATTTATAGGTTTAATTATATGAATATGTAAATAATTGAAACAGGAAAAATGCATTGTCTGTTTCAATGATTTTGTTTTTACTGACACTCCAGTTGGTTGACAAGGAGGGCGGTCGCTAGGGACCCAAACTAACGTCTAATTAACGGATGATGAGATTTAACTATTTGTATTTGGTTCATGTTGAGTCGGAAAAATATATCGTCAGTAGTAAGATGGCCCACAAAATTAAATTTGCGGGGTTCCCTAGGAACCCCTCCTTCTTGTCCACAGTAAGTGTTAAAAGAATCGCTTACTCTTAGAGAATCAAGTTATACTTGAAATCTACACATGTTTGGATGTGCAAAGTCATTAACAATATCTCGATGAGTTCTTCCGAGTGCTAGTGAACGATAATTCAAGACACAACAACTTTCTCATGTTAATTTTAATGAAACAACGGGATATGGTTATTTTGAGTGCAATTGACAAAAAAAATCAAGGCACACGTGTTTAGTTGACCCACTTAAGACTTTGCAGATGTTATTTTTAGGCAAAATAAAAGGAATGGTGATTAGTTTTTGTCAGTTTTAAAAAAGGACAGGAGAGGCATTTTTTAGCAATTTTCCACGGGTTTGAAATAAAACTTAATCTATTTGTGAAAAATGAAGGCCGTTTTGGGGGGGCTCTTTGTTTAAAATTGAGTGATTAGATGTTTTCATGATTTTGTTTATTATGTCTTATGATTTGCACAAATTGAACGCGGTGGTTTTTTTTCCCCGTTGAACGAAACATTTTTAACAAATACCCTGATTCGGCCTTTAAAATGGTAAAACATACAAACACAGCATATTTGTTTTAATGTTATATGTAAACAATGATATTTATTCGAACGATCCAAGTTAAGGGGCAGGGATTATTTTGGAACAATTCCGTATAGTTAGTGAATTTCATAAAGTAAGACCGAATAGATTTATACCTTTGAGTGGGAAAAAATTCAAATCGACAGTGGCGTTATTATTCTAATTAGGCTAATTAAAGACCTTTGGTGGGCTATTCAACCATTGTTTTGCCACTAAATCGTATTGAGTAGCTTGTTTAAAACGTTTATTTCCGCAATAGACTTAGTTCTCCTATTATGAGCCATGATTTTATGGAAAAGGTTTCCTTCGGGAAAAGTGTGTTCGGTTAGTTGGCGGGGGAATGGTGCGCGTGTATAAATCGGTTTTTATTTTTCCCTTGTTATGTGGTTGTGTTAATATACCCCATCAATGACCAGAGGTTGTTAAAACCTTCCACCCAAAAGTGGTTTTCAGGTGGAGGTCCATGTGCACTTCCAGGAGTGTTGCAAGACCATATTACACTAAACAGGACAAGGACCCTTGCGGAATTCAGGAAGCAGCCAGGACGTGCCCCATATCTGCTGGATAATATTTGAGAACCTCAGTGTTTGGACACGATAAGAAGAAGCTTACAGTGTTAATCCTTGCACATGGGGACATTTTTGATAAAAGCTTTTACGTTAGTCAGAAATCAGATTTCATCATTTTTAGAGACCCTCTATGTGCAAGCTCTCGTTGCATCTGTAAAAGTAATCAAACATACCAAACTGAATACTGAATACACACATTTCCAATCTTCCGCAATGAGCAATGGTTACCAAAAAACAACATTAATGAAGCAACAATCAACAAACAGCAGCAACAAACACTCAATGCGCTTTTACTTTACCCACATATTCAATTAGTACTCTAGTGAACAATCTTTTCAAAAAAAATATAGTGACAAAATTACAGTCAAACAGAAATGACAGACGTGGAGAAACCTTTGAAAAAAACACCCCCAAAAAAAACGCAAATAGCTTATAGCAATAGCGATAAAATGGGCATAACAGAAAGTGAATTGAAACAAGCAATGGTAATGTGTTTGTTAAAATCTGATTTAAACCTACGATCAAACCACAGCATAATTACATACAAATAAACACCAATGATACCACACATTACATAAAGTACTACAAAATGCATATGACTTTGAACCACAAACCCCGTCGAATACATAGTTTTTTTGTCATTAGTATTTCGACTACTTGTTTAACAAGTATGGCGCCATTTTATAATATAATTAAGCGTGCCTTCAAACAGAGGTGTGTTAGGTGTAACTCCTATGAGAGTATCACTGACCTAGTTTCGATGAGCAGGATATGCAGCAAACTGAGGACACTTAAAAACCCTGGATGCAATGTAGACCAGGGAAATGCGTAGCTTTGGTTTCTTTGTTATGAGTAATGCTGAAGAAGTGATTCGTATATACAATAAAGCATGATTACTCAGTTATCTTTAAGGAAAATTATCTTTATCAAATTTGATTAACTTCACAGAATTATTCTCACAACCTTTATTTACTGAAAATGTTTTTCATTTCTTAAGAAAAACGTACTGTGGCGCATCCATTTTGCCTCTTATTATGTGGCAATGGTTGAAAGGGAAAGCAAACAAATACGCGGGCCATTTGACGGTATCAAAATCAAATATAAGCAATATACAAAAAGGTTTTTTTAATGTTGCATGTAGGACAGGACGAGAGAGGACAAAAAAACCAGTTGCCAAACATACTAAACCGCATGAGCATACACATGAACGCCAAGTATTGCGGGTTTTAGAGAGGGGAAGGTTGTTCAGTGAATACATCTACCAGTTATGGCTGTTGTGTGAGACATAGGCAGGAGGCAGTGCTATGAGGAGAAGCTTGGTGGTGCACAACTTGGCTTAGCTTTGAGGATAGCAGTAAAATCTGGTGGATCGACAACAAAAAGGGTAAGAGCAATCATTCGACACATCAACAAGCAAAACATAGGTGGGCAGGACATGTGGCAAGATTATTGTGATTGAAATACTGGACAGTCAGTGTGACAGAGTGGACCCCAGGGAATGGATTAGAAAGCTAGGACAGACAAAGATAAGGGGGAGAGATGATCTTATTAGGCAACATGGTCCCACTGGCCAAGAATAGCAACAAGGAATGTTGTTGTGATGAAAGGCAGTGAGGGGCTCCCTCATCGCGTGATCCTGCCAGGATTGGATAGGGATATGGGAAAAAGATCTTGGTCTTTAATTCAGGTCCACAAACCCTATCAGATTAGAAGAGCACCATATATAGACAACTGGATGCTTAATAGAATACAAAGTACAACATGAAAGAATGCATCTTACGGAGGGATTATATCAAGTCCGAAGATTAAGTATAACACAAACACAAATTAAAAGTCTTCTAAGATGTTTTTAGATAGTGGCCGAAGCTCGGAATGTAACGGGAAGCTGTTCCGGAGAGTGCCTGATTCCAAAGCAAAGAATACCACTCGTGAAAAAGATTTCGAACTCTTATTTTTTGTAATTGTCTACTTTATCGATACGATCCTTCCATAAAATACTACCTTTCTTGCCCGTTCGTAATGGTATAGTTAGCTTGGTCCCTAGGACCCCCAGGCACCAACGGTGAGCGTGATTTTTAAAATATAAATTAGCAAACCCTGTTGCAAGAAATATTTTTCTGCTTATGTATGGTCATATGCATGAAAACAAAATTAATTATATAATCCAGAAAAAAAAAAACAATTAGCCCCTAATTAATCGAGCGGTCGGTACAAACCTATGGTAAATACATGTGTTAGTTATTGCCCTCACAAAAAATTACAAGAATGTACAAAAATGGTAATATTGTGCTAAAATATATGTAAATTGGATCATTTAGAGCAGATTAATAAACAATCAAAATGATTTACAAAAGGTATGCTGTGGAAGCAGGTGTGTGGAAACATGTTACATTTGGAGCTATTTGAAACATCTCGAAAACATTGACTTGCCACTTAATTATAGCCCCTCAAAGGTGGTATTGGTTTCATTTGAAAATTCCATGGCAAAAGTGGTTTCTAGGGTGTCCATGACCCCCCTCACCAGGCAGTAACGTGAGTGAAAACACCTTAGGCGCGTAATTGTGTTAACAATTGTGTTCCAGTTTAGTTAAACCATCCATCAGACTCTGTCGAATTTCAGACATTTAACCTTGATTGTCCTCCCCCGTGGTACTTCATGGGAACGTTAGAAAACATTAACAAACGTGCTCCGTATAAATCAAAGATAAAAAAGACCATCTAGAAGTACCATTGAGTAATTTTTGTTGAATTGGGTCGAGGCGTCAAAATATTTTGATCGCTAGGATTTCAAATAATTCCAAAAATAAATTCGTTTTTGAATAGTGGTTATCACGGTTGTATTTATATGTTGCCGTAAACTGACCATAGAACTAGGCATACTGCAACGCCCTACACTAGACAATGAGAAATCCTGTGTAGCCATTGGCATAAGAATTGAAAACAACAGGATGTAAACAACGACCCCCCCCCTCATTTTTGATGAAGTTCCGTTTTTTTTATTTTATGCATTATTGTATTGGGGAAAATGTTAGAATAAAGTCACCTGAGAGTGGTAAAGCTGGAACACACAATTTTTACGATGTTTTTAAATCGCCCGAAAAGTTTATGGTGATTTTCACAAGCTATTATCTCTTTTACGCAGAACGGTGATATTTTGTGATATCATGCAACAGCTACCAATTGAGAGATACAATGGGCATTTAACTTTGAAAAACGAATCTGTGGTTTTAGATGGAATTTATAATATTAGAATATACGTCATCCATTTTGGTGATACTTTTGACTCATTATACTGTATGTCTTACATCCACATGATCTAATCAATTTACAGAAAGAAACACCACACTCGGAAGGACTCTTTAGAAAGCCATGCCCTTAATATTAAATGTCCTATTAATAAAACGTAGATAAAATATAGCCGAGCTACCTATATGCCTCTGCTGGCTTATAATACAACTGACAAAGGCGTTTTTATATACAAGGCCCGACGCCTCGGTAATTTGCAAAAAAATAGAACTTTTAAAACTCATTCCATATGAAACTAGTTGGTTCCATCAATCCACTGATCTTCACGGAACACACGCTACGTGGTAGTTTGTTAGTAGCCTAACTGCATTAAAATAAAAAAAGCAATTTAACGGTCAATATTTAAAAAAATAATAATAAGATCTAGCCTTTTTTCGAATTATCCTAAACTCACAGGAAGGCGGTAAGTTCATTGACATTCCATTTATTATTGTCGCGTCAAGACTCTTGATATAAAGCAATTCCTTAATTGGAGCATAGGTAGGAACATCCATCTTAAAATGTTTATGCAAAAGGTTCTTATGCAACGGGATTAAGGTCTCTGAGGACGCGGGTTTGCAATCCACTGGGTTGTGGGTGGAACGCCTTTCACTTCTCGAGTGCGTTTAGATTGAATGAAATTCAGATGCGAATTTCCCTCTTTGCCTATTTCGAGTTACACTCATGAGGCGTCAAATGGACATGTTCCTTGAAACGCAAAAAATCATATCCCATTCTGTTCTTTCCATCTGCATATTAACTGTTAGAAATTCTAGCGCTCCAGTTCTAAAGGTTTTTTTTTCGTGAGATTAACACACCAACATGACAAAGGACCTTCCCTTCCAATCAGTGGCATTTTGTAATGAAACAAAAATTACAATTTGATGTGTAGGGTCATAAATCCGAATCCCATTCTAGAGTTTGGGGAAGAAAGGTTTGAAGATGTGTTCTATAGTTGAAGGGTGCTGATAATCAAGAATTTTTGGGTCCAACCGCTGGGCAATGTGGGGGACTTTGTAAAATAAGTGGTGGTAAAAATTTGTACAGGGGTACATTTGAAATTAGTCAAATTGGGTGTTTAAATGTACATATTTACATAATACATTTGTAATGTATTTTGTCTCTTCTAAAGACTAAAAAAAATGTATAGTTTGTCCAGGTTCCGACTTTAGTTAAAGGCCGACTCGATATTTCCCGATGAGGGCGCCCCCCTCAATTTTTCAAACAAATTGTGGTTTTTTTTTTGCAATTACATATGCTGTCTATATACTAATTCACTTGTGGTGAAATACTACGCTCAATCGAAGTCCTTCATATAGAAAACCATATTTGTTAACAAATTCCGGATTCTATTATAACACGTATCCATGGCCTGTTATATACCCATAAATTACTGCAATCAAACGAAAAATCCGATTCATCTCAAACTTTGGAATTGAGGCATTCTAGTGACTACTTCTAGTTCTAGTTGAACTTTTTTAATTAATAATATTAAAAAAAAATTATATTCTGAAATCGCTGGTCAGACTTAAACAGGTATAACCCTATTAAGGTTAAGGTCATCCTGGGGTAACCGTTTCCCAGTGCTCCGATATCGTGGAAACTGGTGTCAAATTGTTCGTCTTGTTCTTATATTACAATTTTAGGTATTGGTTTTTCGTAATTCATGGGCAAAATGTAACAAGGGTCTATAGGGTCAACAAAACTTGACCCTCAAATTGTATACAGAGCTGTCACCCAAAAGAATGAAATTGATTTTCTTGCTTCAGTATGACCAGGGCAATAATTGACAACCGTGTTTTCAAACGAACTCTGAGCACTGGATTTTTTTTTGTGGCCCTAGAATGACCTTGAACCTTATCAGGCTGTAGCCGAGTAACTAAAGGTTGGAATCCCTATACAAACTATACTTTTTTAATCCATTATAATGAGACAATACCTTGGTGTACAATTTAACACAAATTTTGACCCTGATTTCAATTTACCCCTGTACTAATTACCCCTTATTTTACAGTTCCCCACATTGCCCAAGGTTGGACCCAAATATTCTGATTCACACCCTTCAAACTATATATAAACATCTTCAAACCTTCTTCCCCAACTTCTAAGAGTGGGGTTCTCGTGCATACCCTAACTAATGTTATCATTGCCCAATGATAAAAGATGCGAAGATTGTAGTTTCAATGCTCTTTCATTCTTGCAAATATACAGTGAATGCTTTAAGACCCTAAGTGCAATTTTGCATTATTGTCTTGGCTGTCGGTTTGATTACATCAAATGTAATATATAAAAGCGTGTACAATAAAAACGTAATGGAGACAACAAATATTAAAAACATAACCACTTCTATCCTCCCGATGTTAATACTCTTTTAAAAGTATATTTCCTTTCTTCACTATTCGTTTCATCCCCATCTCATTTCAAAACACTCCTGTCCAGAGAAACAGTAAATTGAAAGAAGGGTTATGATCATTCAAGCTGGTCCGATTTGTGAAATCATAGTATCTAATGAAAGGTTTGAAATTCAGTAGAGGTGGAAAGTCTCAGAAAACACTCGCCATGATGCTTTGAAACCAACGGAATAAAGAGTCCCAGTTATTAAGTTTAAGTGACACTTATCACAGTTTCGTTTTAAAACAAGTTTTTTACGGTTTGCAAAAGAAACTATTTATTGATATAAGTTTACTCGAAATAATACTATAGGCGATAAGCTTAAATATTCACACACTTCGGTGTTGAATTTTGTGAAGAGTCACCTTTAAAAAATATATTTCCCACTGCTATAAAATATATAAACAACGGCGAACTTTAAATATCCCGCCGTAATTACAGGAGGAATTTATCGAGGTAATTTGTAACAGCATATCTTAACATTATCATTAACTTGATTGTGTTAGCCACGTCTATTCTCATGGGCCTCAGCTATCTGACAGCATCTACAGTGAGAGAGAAGGTACCTCCTTCAACCATACTGAAGTATACACGCAGAATCTGGTACTCAGATCTTCACGACAGAGTTGCCGTAACCGGCTGAATGCCCGTATATATCCAACCTTGTATGTAATATCCATTCTGGGTATCATTAACTGATACACGCAATGATACTGTTTGTGAGTTCTCGTAATGTGGCAACAGACAATGCAACGAAGTGGTAATTGCATTTTACTCACGTTACATAAACCGCGGAGGTCTCACCCTTTATTCATGCTCATCATGTCATCTCCATCATTGTTCGAGGGGGTGTCGAAGGAAGGCCATCTTATCATCAATCACTATCTATTCATCTACCTTGATATTTCTTTGGCTTTGCAGAAATGTATCGACACGGTTTTAAGCGATAAATATGTTATGTCAAATAGTCGTCTGCAACGATGACCTTGAATTTTACTCATTTATATAGAAATAATTCTAATTTTGCGTGTCCCGCTTGACTAGCCTAAACGGCTAATTTGTGGAGAGTTCTACAAAATTAAAACGTGTTATGTCGCATTTAATATATTGATTATATCGTGGCGTATTTGTTTGTTTGATTAAATGGTTTCGATATACTTCATCCTTTTGAAGGCTTTTTTTTGAATATGAACATTGGACCCGTCGAATCGTGATTACTATTAAAGTGGGCGTTCTACAACTACAAAGATGGTACTGTGAAATCGATATCTAAGGCTTAATCTATATGTCAAAGGTTCCAAATCACGCTTCTGCTGCTTCTCTAGCCACACGCATAGAGGAGAAACGATTTTTGATGGGGGGATATCCTCGCCAAGTAAATATACAAATAAACAATAACTAAATATTACATTGTTTTCCATAAAAAATGCGTTCTCATAACTTCCGCAATTACGGGTATGAGTACGACACTACAGCCTGTCTCAAAAAAGTGGTACAATCAGAAAAAAAATTGGTTAAATATGAAATTTCAAAAGAAGTCATTCTTACTTGGCATAATATTAAAGAACAAAGACCATGCTTTCCAATGGTGTTTGTTTCATCTTATTTGCTTTTGTCAATCCAGAGATATAATCAATTTAGTGCGATATACCAAAATCGATTTTGTGCCACTTTTATGCATGGGCAGAGTTGCTTCGCCCTGTTATGCCATGCTGTCTTTGCTAACTGTCATAGCTGGTATCACAAAAGATTGCAACTTGCCAAAAGAAACAAAACACAGATTAAAGTAAACAAAAGAAGTCTAGTTTTATCGACACAAGTTTTAATATCTTCTTTTCATAAATAATAAACAATACAAATATTTATTGCACGTCAATGAAATGGAAATTTGAATTTATTACAAAATTGGTATCTGTTAAAATCATGCCAGAAGGAATGTAATTGCAACCAAAATAAACACTCCAAATCCAAAGAAATGGTTTAAAAATATTGCACTATCTTTGTGCATATTTACTAATTGTTGAAGTCAATACAAATTGAATTTGGAAGCAAAGTATCAACGTGTTGGTAGGAATTGCCGTTTCATGATACTTCAAGACCATAAAAACTCTCTCCACCAGGTTGCTGTATGCCGGCTGTACGCTCATGGTTCTCTTAACAAACAACAGTATGTCGAATGTTATTCACTTTATCTTAAAGCAGAACTTACTGATCATAACTTCCACCATTACGTAACTGTTTTCGTATCTTTTAGAGTTTCTTTATGAAGTTAATCCGTTTTTAAAGAAGCTCATATCTGCTCAAGTTTGAATAACTTGTGTTTAACGAATTCGTTCACCGTTTTCACTCAACCAGAAAGTGGCACAAAGTCGATTTTTGTGTTCCGCAGTAAACTGGGGTTATCTCTCGATTGAAACAAGCAAATGGGATGAAACAAAAAACCCTGCAAAGACTGGTCTTTTTTCTTTAATGTGATGTACAAAACGACTTACTTATGTTGAGATATAATATTGAAAAAAATGGATTTTTGATTGTACCATTTTTTTTGAGACAGATATACACTCGTATCCATACCTGTACCCTACCCATGATCCGTACTCGAATTGCAAGTCTGATCAGCCACTAGCCAGCTATCTTGTCCTAAAAATGGGCATTTGTAAGACACATACATTTGAACTGAATATTGTATCACGGATTCTGTTGTAGCATTTTGACAATACTACAAAATCGAGTGGCCAACGAATCTTCGTTTCGTCGCCTTGAGCTATTGGACAATGTCATCCTCAGGGTAGGTTGAAAGTACAGACTTTCTCTGAGGAAAATTCCCATGGACTTGTTATTGTAGAACAAAGCAAGTTGACTTCTTTATCTATGCTGAATACGTTCAACGTCATTGAACCTGGATTATAATCGCCCGACATTTAATGCAGCAGCGAGATAGAATGGATTTGCATTCAAAGATATTTTAAGGGCCATCACCAATTTGGACATACTTTACCAAATTTTCAATTTGACATACCATTTTACCATCCTTAAGTGCCCAAGCTAAAAAAACTTCCGTTAGTGCCCAATGGGGGGGGGGGGTCCTGAGGGACCCAACCAAGATAACCACTTTTCCATGGGAGTTTTATCATGAAACTACACAAGTAAATGGGGGTCACGTAAGAACCACATATCCACAAAAAAATGAAAATCCGAACTTTTGATGACCGATGACCTATGGCCAATTGAAATGTCACGCTCCTAAAAAAGTGGTTCGCATATTTCCCATCCTCACAACTCCATATAAGGGGTTTGCAACCAAATAATTCATTATATCTACTCTATAATACCAATTAAAATATTCATTGCAAAATGTATAGCCAATTAATAACCATCTTGTATTTTTCTCAGAAACTTCAAAATCAGCTTGAGTACGCATAACCTTACACCGTTTAAAGGCCGACTCAGAGATTTTCCTGAGGAGGCGCCCTCAAATTTCCCCAAAATCGTGTTTTTTTGCATGTACATAATGGCTTGTCCTATACTAATCACTGTGTGAAATTGCTAAACTTAAATCGAATTCCTCATATGAAAATCACACTATGTTATAAATTCCGGATCCGGATTTTGTTATACACAGTATCCTATGGGACCGTATACTACACAAATGTTTACTGCAACTCAAAACGAAAAATCCGATTCATCTCAATTTCGGAATTGTGCATTTTGGTTACTATCTTTAGTTCTAGTTGACTATTTTTCATTATTACAACAAAATAATAATTTTCGAATCTCTTAGTCAGACTTTAAAAGCCGTCATGACAAAATTAAAATGATGCTATCAGCATATAAAAGGTTATTGATTTAATATTATTATTATTACTAATTGCCTCCTAAGGTATATAACTAAGCAAATAAATCCCAAGATTTAATTACTTTAATTTTTTTAATTTAGTACAATATCTTGATTTTTTCACTTCCGTTAGTGCCCAAGGGGGGGGGGTCCTAGCGAACCCAACCTAATTATTCTAATGAAGCCGTGGCGGATTGAATTTTTTTTAGTATCAGGAGAAGCGTATCATAAATCAGACATTAGCAAAATCTCCTTGCAAATTTGATTGCGTAACCGAGAATTCGCAAAAAAAAAAAATCAAATGTTGGGTTACTGTGGTAACCCCCCTCCCCTTGGGCACTTAAGTGTTAATGTGAGTGTAATTGGGTATATTACAATAGACCGTAAACAGCTTGATTTTTTCGGTGACCAGATTTTTAGCCTGGTAGCGTCAAATGGGAAAGAAGGTCAATCAAATAAATATGCAGAATGAGGTAATAAAGTGCAAGGTTTGGTATTATCTAAAATCACATGATTGATGACGTCAAAGGTGATTAAGTCCGAGAATCGTGTGGTGCCCCTTTAAGGACTGGTACCATGTCTTTGTAGTTATATTCTTGAACGAATCATTTCTAATCAACACGAATAAACTGTACTTATAAATAATATATTGACCATATGTGTACTGGTCTCATTTTCCTGTGTGTAAAGGATATTTCTCACTTTCGTATCATCTGAATAAAGCAAAAAAATCTCTTCTACAACGACGACATTTTCGAATTCATAAAAGAATAAAAATGAAGTTTCACATTTTGGTCCTAGCGTACAGAATTTCTAGCTTCAGCATCCTGTTTTTTGAAGATTAATAGAAACCTTCATGTAACATTTGATCAATTTTGTTAAACATACATAAGCCTTAAAGATTATCTTTCAACTAAACCACAAGAATATGTTATCAATTCTAAATACAATTGGAGCAAAATCACCGCCGCTTGTCTTTTAGCGCTCTCAACCCAGATTATAGTTCGCTTTGTGTGTCTTACTCTGAAGCATCATCACCGCCTCCGGGCAATCGTATGCTCCATGTATTAGCAGGTTCAACGTCATTTTCTTTTAACACTAATAATAGCAAAGACCATTTTCTAAGGATAAAATACATATGTACAGTACAAAGGATACTTAAGCAAATCCAAAGTTCTCAAAAGAATGTCGACGTTGAATAAGACAATGCGAATTGAGAGGAAGCAACACTTAATCTACATGAGGTATTGGTATTGTAGAAATTATAAATTGAGGTTTTAGGAGTTGTCTAGTCTAGTAAGCTCAAATACTTTAATGTATCGTTTGGGGTCTACTGAAATTTGGATGACGTACTTCGGTTTTCGTATTTGAAACAAACTCATTAGTTTCATATCGAATTCCACTGCACTAAAAGTATAATAAAATCGGATACTTAATAAAAGTAATTTTGAGAGACAATCCTTGGGAGTATTTTAAGAGATAATGTGGAGTGTTTGTATCGAATTAAAGCTTTCCCAAAACGTGTATATTTTTACAAACACCTTTTCTGGTATAATTTCTTTAAATGTACAAACTTCATCTTCTTATAACTTTGCAAAGTATCTTTTCCCTTATTACATTGTTAATACAAATCCCCTCATATAAAATCCCCCACTGTACTCAATCATCTTAATAAATCACAGTAAGGCGTACAATGACTCTTAAAATAATAATGCAACCTCCTCTTGAAACTCCTTGAAAAGTTACTTTGAATCAATTGAGGCGATTATTTACTTGTTTGGCTATTGGTATAGCATTTATTTGACATAATATACTGGTACAATACCCGTCTTTGGACAGGTTGTGACAGAGTTTCTACGTAATTTCTTTATTTTTTCTGGGTGAAGTCGATTTAGGCCCTTTTGGAAAAAAATATTTAAGCCGGATCCACAAGGCTTGTTTCACAAGGCTGATCCACTCAATCTCTCTCTCTCATCTCTCTATCTTGGTCTTTTCTCACAACCACAAGGGCTGAACCTTTATTGTATATATATCAACACAAAATCCACCCCGAAAGCCCACATGATACGCCACTGTTTTATAACTTCTAAAAATAACTTTTGAAAGGAAATGATGGGAAAGACAAAACAGGTGTAAATGTTACAAAATCTTGACAAAATTTGGGCAAACTGCTGTCCTGTAAAAACCACGATCATAAAACAAGATTCACTTTAGAGGGAATCTCAGTTGGAGAGGAAAATTGAAAACCGCATCGATATTGTTGTTTTTTTAAATCTACGAGTTTTGAAACTTTCAAGATAGCATCAAATTTTGAGTATTTTTAGTAAAACCATTGATTTTATGATTGAAGCCTTTTCAACACCGCATTGCTTGAAAAATTTTCAAACATTTTAGCAGGGAAGACAAATACTACTGCTTGTGTGTGTAATTGAACTGTTTTTTATTACATCACGCGGAAATAATAGGGAGAAACAAGCGCTGAAGCCCTTTGTACAAAGTCTTGTTACCTAAGAAAGTCCCAATCGAGATACACTGATAGCTCTAAATCTTAAAAAGATTCCAATCTGAAGAAGTTTACTCAAAGTCAGACTAATGGGTACTTGAGACAGGCACGGTGAGTGATAATTATTGTGCGAATCGGATACAACTATCAATGTAATTATCACGTAGATTTACGTACAGTACAAACACTCCACATAATAATAAGGTTTATCCGGTTAGTTTATACGTGACACGATCTAGGAAAGTAGGTTGGATGTTGGGAATACTTAATTTGGACTTTTTCATATGGTTCTGGGTACTCTAAACATGTTGCCTTTTTTAAAACTCAATTCCAATAGAACCTGTTGTCAAGTTATGATAATTTCCTCAGCGTGTAGAACAATAGAAAGCAAAATAATTCTCTTTATTTGGAATGTCCTTCATGTACGTAGACACATAGTTGGCCTGGTTAAAGACTTCCATTGAAGTAAGGATTAACTGTGTAATATTCCCCGAGTGGAAGTTATTAAAGGGGCAACTCGACTAACCCGTGACCTGCTCACACGACTTATATACCTCTCTTTTTAAATTAACCCACAATCGATATTCCGCCATCGAAACTCATTTGTATCACATTTTTGTTAGATTATAGCACGCATTTCTACTACATATAGCTTGATATTGTTTATTTATTATTTATCTCTTCAGATTGAGGAAAATTCTTCGTGCGCACCATCACGCAGCAAATTTTGCAAATACTCTTCCAAAACTTTCCATTTTATATCAGCAAGCTAAACTTTATATTTGAAAGTTAAACTCTTTAGGGCCACACCTGTAAAAAAATCATCTTTTTTTAGCCAAATGCAAAATTGTTGGGATCTCATTCCACAGTCGAGGAATTGAATCAAAGGGTTACTTCTAGCAATTCTGTGTAAAAGCCTTGAATTATCGAAAGAACTACAGTGAATGAGAGAGATGAAAGAAGTGGGCTCTGTGTTATTTATAGCTTTGTATCCAAAAAAACAACCTCTAAAACATACTTAAGTCTCACTAAGCCAAACTCACGAAGCCGCTCTGCTTAATGAGGACTAGTATCATAATCGAGTGATTTCCGATGGAATTGGATGCGAGTTATCCTTCGCTGAATTTTCTAAGTGATTCTGCTGGAAGGGTGCCCAAACGCTAGCACAATATGGAACACGCTGCACGACAAGAGAATTATACAGATTGCGCAGGGCAGAAGATGACATATTTCTAGTGCACCTGATTATGAACCAGATAGCTTAGAAATCTTATCACATACATTACCTATGTGAGTATCAAAAGAGAGAAAATTTGTATTTATTGATAAAATTTCGTTGGAAACTTTAATTTGTCTTGATCAAATTGATTTGAAAAGTCAAAAACAAATAAAATGTCGAAAGTAATCAATGCACGCAAAATGTCCTTAAAATTACATATCTCATTTAATCTAGAAGCGTCCACTCCGTCAGGGTGAAATGTATTGTCCAGATTTCAAAAGCATTGCAATTTAACGATTATACGCTTCAAAACGAAGATTTCAAAATGGTAGCTTGTACCTTTAAATTCCTCCATAGCAAGTTCTTCAGTCTCATCTTTGGGGTAGCAATGAAGATAACATTGTCCAGCAAGACGACAATGTTCTCCAGGTGCCTTGGCGACACAAAACTATGCAGCTTTGAATAACAGTCCAGGATGCAATATGACTCCACCAATCTTATCTGCTCTAGTTTTTCCACACTTTGATTATTGCAGTCCTGTTTGGTCAAACTGCATCTCTGACCATCGTAATTCTCTCCAAATTCTTCAATACAAACGTGCACGTGTCCTTCTGTCTGCGGACATCAGGAAATCCATTTCCGATATGATGAACTCTCTTTGCTGGGAGAGATTGAATGAAAGATGGAAGAAACAACTTCTTACAATTTATTTTTACTACTTCAATTCATTCAAAATGCACAAGTCAATCTTGAAATACCCATTGTTCTGCCACCTGGAACAACCATGCAGTCAAGCGTACAATTGTGTAAATATAGAGGTGCAAGCAAGTGTGAACAGACTGGTTCATCTGATGTTCGAAGTAATTTGACTTCAAATTAGTTTGTAAATACCTGTTCATGTCATACTTGTACATCTGTATCAGGGTCTCATGGGAGACCAGTTTTTGTACAACTGAATTGAGTTACCCTGAATAGAGAATGTTATACTACTACTACTACAACTACTACTTATCTGTCTGTCGTAAATGCTCACTTTTAGGACCATGAAATTATTTTTTTAATTACTGTGTATAATTTATGCTCTAACTTTTTTTTCAAATTCCCACTTACGCATTTTAAAGTGGTCTTGAAAATGCAATACTGTTTTTACACCTAAAAAAAGGCGGGTCCCGACTTTTCTTATTAAACAAATCATAAAAATCACCATTTTGTGACAAATAGGGCATGTTACGCTTAGCCACTTACACGTGTCTTTACTACAACAATTTCTAATGCAACAGTCCAAATATGCACTTTGATGAATATGGGGCGCGATTTGTTTACATTTTGCTGATAGTGGCTTTAATATCAGCTAAGAATGAAATTAAAACAAACGCGCCAGATAAATTAAATCAATGATAAATGTTCTATAATCATAGCTCATTGACTCTTACGTTAACGTGACGGTGTCCTGTAACCATTTCTGGTATTGTCTTAGTGCTTCAATTTAAATTATTGAAAGAGACGTAGTGGTTGTCTATTTGTGGTTCAAACATGGAGCTTGGTGTTTGATGAGATATTGAAATATAGTGTCCTTCTTAGCAGAGCAGATACGTCGGTTGCATGGAACGGAATATTCATACATCACCCCTTCACAGTTATCTTACAATTACGTAACTTAAATCAGTACTAAATGGGCTTATTAGAAAGGAGTGCCGAATGATTGAATTAACTTACGGATTTTGGCAAATGTAATTAAGTACATTTGATTGAAACCATAAAATGATCATAATTCATCACAAGAGCATTAAAGCATTTTACGTGATTTAAATGAATACTGATAGATTTTGATATACAAAAAACCATATTGTAACATCGTTGTGCGACTACACAATCCTTAAGGGGTAAAATTATGGCAAAGTGAGGCATTGATATAGTAAGACCCTGAAATATCAGATAAGATAATGCCCTAGTCACCCCCAGTTACACTTTTTAATAACACAGTATAGTAAGATATTATTAAATGTGTCAATGCCCAGGTCGACCTTATGTACGCATTGCGATTTTCACCGGCTCATCGACTTATGTATTATAATAATAATAATAGCGGGATTTATATTGCGCTTTTTTACCTAGAGGATCAAAGCGCCTGCCATTATCATTACGCTGCCATCAGAAAATCGTCAGAACAGTCGCTTCATAAGGTTTTGCCTGCTAGGCCAAGCAGCGCACTACCTATCAGCACTTAGATTGTGATATTCCCCTAACAGCTCCCCATTTCACTCCTGGGTGGAGAGAGGCAAGAGAACTAAAGTGCCTTGCCAAAGTGCACAACACATTGGCCGCAGCGGACTCGAACACCCACGGACCTTAGATCATGAGCCGGTCGCCGTATACACTGGACCACAAGTTGCACGTGCACATACGTCCACCCTCGATCGGTCACTCACTCACTCACTCACTCCTCACTCACTCACTCACTCACTCACTCACTCACTCCTCACTCACTCACTCACTTACTCATTCTATATGTCTCTCTGTCTGGCTGCAGGTCTGAATCTCTCTGTCTGTCTCTCGGTCGGTCGGTGTAATCCTATATGTGTGGAGTGTTGATGGACGGGTGGGCGTGGATGCATGCATGCACCTAAACGGGGTGTCGCAGAGATGAGACTTTTTACATCGTACTACTTTGTCTGAATAGGTGTACCTCATTTTTGCAACTGCGCATGTTACTCTGCCTGTGTTATTATGTATGCAAAGACATCGCTGAGAAGTTGCGGTATAGTCATATCATAAGATCCACTAATACAGAATACGGTTTATGAACAGTTCAATTCGTATAAATCATACCTTTACGTAAACTGTACTATTACAAAAACCTAGTTGGCAAGATAAATCCTCTCACCTAATGATAAGTAAAGCGCGGTGGGAAAATCAAAGAGCAGCAGGGGTTAGATATTGTATATAATAAACTTCAGGAAATGTCTAGCCCCTAAGGGAAGAAGAAGTCTGGTTGATATACAATCCCAGTGAGAATACTCAGAAATTTCTTTTAAACAGATAATCTTAAAATCACAAAACTAGTAACACTCGAAAATATAATAATTGTATAATTATGTGTTCCTTTTTAAATTTTCAAATAGACTTTTAGATCAAATATTGCCTCGCAATAGTTACATATGTAATATGGAGTTTTGTGTAAGTCCTAAATGGGTTCCGCACACAATGTGGGTATTATCTGGATAAGATAGATACCTCATCCTCCTTTTGTAGGGCGAAGGATTGATGTGCCGATTTACTTTCCAATAGGTTCATCACCTGTAGCAAATAAGAGCGGAAGTTCTCAAAAATCTTTTGCATGTAAATTGCTCCCAAACAGTTATGGCACAATTTTATCCAGATCGTGTTTTAGCTTTTATGGTTTTAAGATTTTATTTCTTTGAAATACGGAATAACTAGTTAAATTCGTAAGGTTCAAATTGAGTAGATACTGCTTTTAAAGTTTTACGTTTGTCTATACGACACGTAGAACATAATTTAAAAGGTTATAAAATGCAAAAAAAAAGCTCTTTTAAAGGTCTTTCCGCCTTACTTCATCAAAATTGAGATTCTGGTAGCAGAAGAAAGTTCTTTTTCTCATTTTTATTCATCAAAATTTAGTCTAAATAAAAAATGACCATTTTGCAAACGACTTCAGCACCAATTCATCTTTCTTGTGCGTTTACAAAAGAAGCCCCCAGAAGAAGTATTGGATATAGTTGTGTTCTCATCAATGTGTAATAGATAACTACTGCGGGCCAGTCGTGCAAGCGGGAAGAAAATTGATTCAGGCAGAACCAGGATATGGAAAAGCTGTATTTTGTGAGCTATACTAGGACGACCTCTGTTAGCATTGACTGTAGTTTTTTGACGCCAACAGATTCCAGTTGAATAAATGCTGACTTTAAGGAGACCATGAGGAGATTTCCAGAGAGAAGCGCCCTCAATTTTTTCGAACCCAGGTTTTTTGCATATTTGAAATGCTTACCAATGTATTAGATCACACCTTAAGTGAATAAGCCGAATACGCCGTCTTTAAGTAATGAGATGATGATTTAGTAATTTCTGTCGTGCACGAAAGAAATTTTAATGCATAGTTTCCTATAGATTAGGATACCAGGCCAGTTGAAAACAAGGTTTGCGGTTTCTTTCGTGCTTGTTTGTCCAATAAAACCTTCGAAACGTTCTCGGTAGGTGGTCTACAACCGATCAAGTGCAATTTGAGAGAAATTTGTATCCTAAAAAATCTCCTCCTATGTCATTTTAATGCATTCAAGTAGATTTTCCATTTCGATATGTTAACAACATCTGATGTCAAATACAAAGCGAGAAATTGATTTTCATTTGAAAATACTCAATTGGTTTTACTCATAACCACTTGGAAATAGATGAAAATTGAGCGGTGTTTATAGCAGTATCAACGCACCTTAACGATTAACGTTTCAAGTAATATTCAATAGCAACATTTGTTTGACGAATATGTTGAACTGCGAAGAAAAATATTAACAATCCTGCGTGATGATTTGCTCTTTATGATTTCCATAAGTATAATCGTTATCTATTCTATATATCACCCCAAACGTAAATATATATTTCATTGGTGGATTACGGTTAAAATGCAGGTTTTTAATGCGATGACGATGAACACAGCTGACACTAGGCTGTGACTGTAATAAGGTTATAAACCTGGAAATAAATTTATACTAATGATCACGTATTCTCCTTATTGAGTTACGTCTTTAGATCTAGAAACACCTTTGACATAAAAATACGAACAATGGTAGTCCACTTCAGGGGGAGAAAGATGATCCAGACTAGAGAATTCTGAAAATTGATTTCCTGCAAAGGACGCAGTCAGTTTCCTCATATCGATGCCAAATGTCAACTCTGACTGCGTGAGATCGAGTTTACTCACTGTATCTCAATTTACCCTCTTGTCCAAGAGGTTTATTTTGCCAATTTGTTAGGCTGTATCTGTTATCGCTTTAACACCTTTGACATAAAAATACGAACAATGTAGTCCAACTTCCCAGACTAGAGAATTTCTGGAAATTGATTTCCTGCAAAGGACGCAGTCAGTTTCCTCATATCGATGCAAAATGTCAACTCTGATTGCGTGAGATTGAGTTTACTCTCTGTATCTCAACTTACGCTATTGTCCAAGAGGTTTACTAAACAGTTTATTTTGCCAATTTGTTAGGCTGTATCTCTTATCGCTTTAACTTGCCTCAAGTGACAATGTGGACAAACGAAAAAAAATCGCTGATCCTAGTCATGCGAATGTATGCATACAATGTCATTCAGGGCCGTACGCAGGATTTTTTTTTTGGGGGGGGGGGGTGCGGGACTTCAAAAACTCGACTTTTTTTCGAAAAAGTGGACCTTTTTTGCTAAAAGTGGACCTTTTTTGCTAAAACAGACCCTAATCCCCTAAAAACGTCCTTTTGGGGACTTTTTGAACATTTAATCACCAAAAATTGGACTTTCTCGTCAAAATTGGAGTTTCTCGTCAAGTTTTCGACTTTTTATCAAAAAATCAGCAAAAAGTGGATTTTTTTTTTTTTTTTTTTTCCCCCCCCCCCCCCCCCCCCCCCCCCCCCCCCCCGCGTACGGACCTGATAAAGATACATTTCAGCGAGAGATAAATCTTACCTCCCCGACTGTCCGATTTCATCAATAAACCACCCAAGATATTCAATCCCGTTCCTGACATGTGTCGGTTTTATTTTGTCTTGTTATGCTCAGATTAAACTACACTCACAGCTGTACATTAACGTCATGTTGACACCTACTAATTTATAATTTGAATGCCGAAACTTTCTGTTAGCCATTTTGCAACACCTTTCAAGCTGGTGCCGCTGAGATTGATCTATTATGAATGTTGGGAATGTGTTAAGCTGTAGAAACATAAAATTAAATAAAATAGCGTTTCATTCTTTCACGCTTTTGTCTAAGCATGGCAATTAATATCATTACAAATTTCATATTCTGACGCGATATGAACTGTAACTATAATGCATGGTATTACGCAATGGCCACTGTTGGAAAAACTTTTGACTTATTTGGTATTAATCAAATTCACGATCTAATAGATGGATAGATTATAGATTGTGTCTGTGAAAATGTGTTACGCAAATGTGTGTAGTCGTGACGATAAGTGTAATGATTTCCCCTCGAAGCCATCAATTGATAAAAAAAAATACAAGTGTATACTTCAGATATATTTTTAAAATCTATCTAAATCATCAATCGAAAAACAATGGTATTGATTTAGAATACGATTATTCCTTTCTACACCGAATGTCGGATGCCCTTGAAAGATAACGCAAAACCTTTGATACTGTATACACATAGTCTAGACCTAAGTAAATCTATATTTTATAACTGTACAACCGAAACTGCTTTTGTTGAGATATAATTGTTAGATATAATACTGTAGTTTGAAGAATACGCACTAGTTCTCAAATTATGTCGAGATGATCGCTAAAGAATTGTGGAGACATGTCCGTATGTGCATTTATTTATATATTGAATAAATTTGATATTGTTATCCGTCTTCATCGTCTTCATAATCATCATCAGCATATCATCAAGCGCCAGCACAGCACAACAACATCAAGCAGCAGCACAGCATCATCATCACATCATCATATAAGGCGAAAAATTACATATGCATGAGGTAATAATGAGGTTGTACGATGGGCTGTTATAATATTCACTAAAGACTTGCACACAAAGGGTGCCGTTCTGAGCGAAACAAACTTTCGCCCTCAAGCCACTTTCTACGCATAACAACGGTATAAAAAAATATTTCCTTCCGAACTCGTCAACTCGGCCTATGGTCCCTGCTATGTTCAAGCGCTTTTTCATTCAGATAAATTCAGAAGAAAGGTGATTGATACATTGTTACGAGACGTACGCAAGGTCATAAAAGTAACCTCCCGTGGTTCACATAAACAAAATTCACATGACTATTTGTGAAAAGATTGACTTGACCAAGATTAAATTCAAAATCAATGATTTTAATATATCAATAAATATTAAATCAGTTAATCACATATACACAATCAACATGCAACAACCATATTATATTTTACTTACGTAAAAATCAAATTAAACACACAACCTCTCTCATTTATAAGTCCACACAGTTTTTTGATGGGTGCGACCACCAGTCTCTTGTATAATCAGGTCCACATAAATTCTGGCGAACACAATTCTTGCTGTACAGTTCAACTAGTTTAGCGAATCGCAAAAAGTCCTTTTGGTCTAGACCTGCCGATTTATTTGAAAACTCGGAGACTTGGAGAAACACTGAAGTATAACGTCAGCTTGATGGTATAACATTTGTCTATACAGGTACTCAGCAGTGCATTAAAGGTGTGTCAACTGGTACAGAAGAAAAGGGGGGTGTGTCCTGCTGGAATTGTAATGTTACCTTTGTTTTTCCAAAGGGTACAAAATTTGGGAGCAGTCTGCAATTCTAGAATTTTCTAGAATTGTAATAAAGAACATTGTTTTTATAAATCAAATGTTTGAAAGTTCTCCCCCTTCTGTTTTTTGATAGGGGTTTTTTGTTTTTCCTAACACTCGATGAAATTTCTTGTCACTGGCCAAAAAGAAAACTTCAACACAATTTTGTCCTTACAAATTCCATATGCAATAACACTCGAGCAAACGACCTTGCGTATCTTTCCAGTTCGCTGAAACATGTTTCAAAGGAAGTCCACAATCTTCAACATCCTGCACCTGATATGTTTTGACATAGCAATTACCACAAAAGCTATGTTCCATCCACAGGTGTGCAATCTTGCTTCCTGTATAGGTGAACAAAGAACCTCTATCTAATTCTTAGAATGACGATGATATGACACTGTGATCGTATTGTCCTCCATAACTGCGTAACTGTCGGACGTCTTCTGGACATGTTCTTCAGGTATGTCTTTCCACACACTAGTCCATTTAGAACTAGGTCCATCAGATAAGTCATGCCGTATGCCAAAAAAAAAAAACCAACACAGTTGCAAGTTTCAATTTTTCCAGTTCCTCCTCACTCTAATTTATATGATTAAAATTTAATATAAAAAAAGAAAAATTAAAAAAAAAAAAAAAAAATAATATAATTTTCAGGAGTCTGTCACACCATGAATATGTATGGTTAATTTCAAGAGATATAATGCACGCCTGTGTTCACGACTCTATTTTTAGGATGCTTTTAGCAATACATTTACTACGTATTTGTAGATTACATGGCAGTTGGTAAATTTACACTAAAACCATAAGTGGGTTCCAGCAGTTGAGCACTTTGCCTGGTGCGAAAATGAACACGGGAACAAAGGCTCCCTAACCGTATTAAAAAATATTATTTTCGTGAAGCAAAGTTCTACGATATCGGAATATATTTCATCATTGCTATTGCGCGCTTGGTGTAAATGAGAAATAAATGAATCAAACACAACTCGATTAATGCGTTTTTTAGGCATTGTTCATTCTGTACCAAGTACGTACTGACGGAGAAAAAGAGTTTCCTTCCATGATTTTAGTAAGACATTGTCAAAACCTTATAATTTCATTAGTTCCAACGGTTGTTTTTGGTGTTATGAGCAACTGGTCTATACGCGCAGTTCCATAGGCGACTCTATCAAAAAAATTCAAGTTTCTGTAACAAGTAGATATCTATTCGTTCACGCAAGATTAGCCACGCAGAAATTCGGAATGGGAAGACGAAGCCTAATTACAACATGGCCCTTTAAAATATTTCATTTCTTACATTCGTTGAGCATATCTATAGCCTGTCTAAAAACAATGGTACAATCTGAAAAAATGTTAAATATGAATTTAAAAATAGTCATTCTTACTTGGCATAATAATTAAAAGTACAAAGAAAACCGGCTGTTCCTAATGTGTTTTTTCATCTTATTTACTGCGATACACCAAAATCGTTTGTGTGCCACTTTATGCATGGCCCGAGTTGTTTCGCGCAGTTATACCATGCGTCTTGTGCTCACAAAAGATTGCAACTTGATCAAAAGAACAAACACTGTTAAAGTTAACAAGGAAGTCCAGTTTTAACGACACAATTTTCTATATAGCCACCATAATCATTTCAAATGAGATAAATATCTTTTTCATAAATAATAAGGTTACAAATATTTATTTGCACGTCCATGGAAATGGATCTTTGAATTCATTACAAAATTGGATCTGTTAAAATCATTCCATAAGGAATGTAAATTTGCAAAAAACATCTATTGCATTTGTTTAAGTCAATAAAATTTTGAATTTACAATCAAACGTTTTTATCAAAGTGTTTGGTATGAATTATTGCGTTTTCAGATACTTCAAGACCATAAAAACTCTCTTCTTCAGTTGCTGTACATGTTTACGCTCATGGTTCTTCTAACAAACAACATAGTATGTCGAATGTGTTTTTAACTTTACTAAAGCAGAACTTACTGATCATAACTTCCACCATAGCATAACTGGTTTTCGTATTTTTAAGTTTCTTTATGAAGTTTATCCTTTTTGTAGACAATTTCCTAGCTTTCAAACGTGAAGTAACTTATCATGTTTTCACTCACAGAAAGAGGGCAACAAACTCGATTTTTGTTTTCCGCAGAAACTGGAGTTATCTCGAGATTGAAAATAAAGCAAATGAGATGAAACACATGATAAATAATGAAAAGCCTGATCTTTTCTCTTTAATGGTGATGTCCAAAACGACTTACTTATGTTGAGATAATATTGAAAAAAATTGGTTTTGATTGTACCATTTTGAACAGTCTGTCTAGGAGCCCGGGCTGATCGAGCGAGCGACTTTATATCTGTATAATAAACTCAATGTTAAGTTTTATTCTCTGCCTTTTGCATTGTTACTGGCACCCGTCATTCTCAATAACAACCTTGGTTTGTCATAACTTTATAGAATAAGTGCCGTTACATTAATAAATAAACTCTTCTCTTTGGCAACAATGCTAGAATTATGTATGATTTTTTACTTGTCCATCTCATTCCTTTAATCCAAAAAATTTAGTGTTGATGGCTGACCACACATTTCCGTAAATTTATTTTACAAGTGTCTCCAGATCGCAATCTTACTCATAAATTTAGACAATGAAATAGATTTCTAGGGAAGTATAAAGACATTTAAGGCTCCGTTAAATATCACTTATACGTGGCTGTAAAGATCCGATGTATAGTGCGTGGATTTTCCTGGCCTGGCTTGATAGTTCAACGTTAATTGTGTCTTTAAATCTCTCACCTGGCCCTTCTGAGCAATGATTGAATAATCAGTTTTGGGGACAGGCAGCGTTTCAAAGACTCAACAGAGATGGAGGAACGGGGGAATAGTGTGATGTTGACCACGTTAGACCTTACCGCCCCGAAACCATTATGTGAATTGTAACACTCCGGGTCATTTACGGGTAATGTATTGCACAACAACAGGTCTATTGCTTGTGTTTAAGTCATAAAATTGGAATTTTAAAGCAAATAATCAAAGTGTTGGTAGGAATTTGCGTTTCATGATACTTCAAGACCATAAAACTCTCTTCTTCAGGTTGCTGTACATGTGACGCTCATGGTTTCGTCTCTACAAACATAGTATGTCGTAATGTTATTTACTTTATCTTAAAGCCGTAACTTACTGATCAAACTAATTCCCCATTACGTAACTTGTTTTTCGTATTTTTATAGTTTCTGCTTATGAAGTTAATCCCTTTTTTAAAGAATTTCCTATCTGTTCAAACGTTGAATAACTTATCATTGTTTTCACTCAACAGAAAGAGGCACAAACTCGAATTGTTTTGTTTACCCGCAGTAAAACGGGAGTATCTCTCGATTGAAATAAAGCAAATGAGATGAAACCAAATAAGAATGAAAAGCCTTGTCCTTTTTTTTCTTTAATGTAATGTACAAAACGACTTACTTAGTTGAGATAAATTGAAAAAATTGGTTTTGATTGTACAATTTTTTGAGACATGCTGTATAGAGCCCCCCCGAGCTATCGAGGCGACTTGTAGTCTGTATAATAAAACAATGTTCAAGTGTATTCTCTGCCTTTGCATTGTTTACTGGCACCCGTCGTTCCAATACCAAACTTTGTTGGTTTCATAACTTTTATAAATAAGTGCCGTTTTTCCTTAAATATAACTCTTCTCTTGGCACATGCTAGAATTATGTATATATTTTTAAATTGTCATCTTTTCTTTTAATCAAAAGTTAAGTGTTGATGGCTGACACATTTCCGTAATATTATTTACAAGTGTCTCCGGACTCGTAATCTTATTTAGAACAACGAAATAGATTTCTAGGGACAGTAGAACGACTTAAGGCTCCGTTAAATATCACTTATACGTGGCTATAAAATCCTATGTATGAGTGAGTGATTTCCTGGGCCTGGCGGATAGTTCAACGTTATTGTTTCTTTAAATATATCACTGGCCCTATCTAAGAATGATTTTGAATAATCAGTTTGAAAGCAGCTGTTTCAAGACTCAACAGAGATGGAGGAACGGGGGAATAGTGTGATGTTTACCACGTTAGACATACGCACCCCGAAACATTATGTGAATTGTACAATCCGGTCATTTACGGGCTAACAAACCACGCTTTCTTCCTCACATGAGATACATACTCCCAGAATTTTGAAGTAAATTATCCTCACTTAATTTCCTTTAAATTGGTAAAATAATATCACTACAACTTAACCCTTTATGTATTTTCAACATGACAATTTCAGACTGATAATTTACGGACAAAACCCATCCCCTGATAGCTTCCATATATCCCACCGATTCGACTCTCTACCGCACCTATAAGACAGGACGCAGCTAGTTGCACGCGTATGGAATTTTAAAATAAACGTGAATCTGTTCTTTTAATGAAAGACCCTTTTTATCCACGCTTCATCAAACTTATCGTCTTTGGGGTGTCTGTAATCACACTATTGACAAAATTGTTGCCTTTTGAAAATTGTCCTCGTCCTTTATAATCACCTATTGCCCGCGCGGAGTGCGGGGCAATAGATGTGGAAACTTAACAACATTGAGATTTTTCTGTATTGAAGCCTGAAGAGCCTTGGCATAACAATTTTTCATGACAATTGAAAATGATGAAGCCGTGCTAAAATTACGTATTGTTGTGATGAACATGTCATAAATATTAATGTAAACACAAATAGTTTTGTGTAAGTAAAATGCTGATACAGTGTGAGATAGATTGTATTTTCATTGTTTTTATCAATTTTACTATTGGATCTGGACAAGGTTCTATTTCCACGTGTTTATAGTGGGGTCAAATATCAGGCAAGTTGGGCGAAGTGCCAGCATTGCCTGGTTATATAGTTTTTTATATCATTGCATATTCAAGAATATTGACAATTTCTTGACGCTTACCTCAGTTATGATGGTCGAGTCGACTATTAAGGTACTACAGTAAACTTGAACAGGAGTATACTGAACTTGAGTTAAGTTTACTATACCACTATTTATACCATCATTTCAATAAGTCACATACACTAGCATTTTTGTTTGGGAAAATGTTTATTTATCTCTCATGCTGCTATTTCGGATGTTATAAATACATTTCGGCCATTGCGGGGCAAATACAGTTGTGGGCCCAGCACCAATGTGTCTTGTATTCTTGGAAAACAAAGACATGATGCTTCGAAATTTATAACCATTAAGCGAACATGTGTCTTGATGTAATACTCTCGCCAGACTGTTTACATGATACTAAAGATAATTTGTTTATTCCTATTCTTGTTTTTGGCACAATCTAAATGCATCGTAGCACAGGAAATGTTACATTGAAGAAAATATGAAAAATAAACAACTTTGATAAAAGTAACCTCAATTTTTTTCAAATGTTATTCGATAACAATTCTTGCGTGAATCAATGAGATAAATACTACTGACAGTAATCAAATGTAGACGATTTAAATTAAGTAACACAAATAATGAAAATGCTTTCGGCAAAACATTTACTTGCTTAATTAGCTCTCATTCAGGAAACAATACATACAAACTAAGCTCGTGCTTTCGGCACACATTTAATTGGTGAGTACAGTTATCAACATATTCTCACGAGATGATAGAAATGTAGGGCTTTTGAAATAAAAACAGGTGCGAAATTCCGTTTCAAAAGGTTGAGTTTGAGTTGCCACTCATGCAAATATTTCTAACTTGCATTGTTATGTTTCGGGAAGCGAAATAATACCAAAAGACTTTACGAGTAATGCCTCACGCGTTTGGGGTACTACACTTTATATCGTCCGTAATGCTCTTATCTCAACTTTTCACTCTAAATTTTGCAACGGATATGTATTGTGTACAAATGATTTAACCATTTGTTAAACTGTTCTGATCCTAATGAATATTTATTAATGGCGTTTTATGAGATACATAATTTGTACCTTTGTAATGTTTGAATTTGTAACAGATCTATTCAAAGATCTTTTGGCTTCGGATAGTGATACGAGTAACTCAAATGGGTCAACCAATTGTACATAACTGCATTATCCGTTGCAAAATGTAGAGTGGAGAACTTTTTGAACGTTATATGAGAATTTCAAATATCACGGATACCTTGTGAACAATCGTACGAAACGACCATTGTTTTTAGTTATACTTTTTTATACCCAGAAGGTTCAGGTCAAGTAAGCACTCTTAGAATATTTTATTCCCTGTGACTAAAAGGGAACAAACCCCTAAACCTTACATTAAGAAAACCTATGCAAGCTTTCTGTGTCTTTTACTCACGATCCCTCAGGTTGACTCAACTTGATCAAATGTTCTTCCGGTGTGCAAACTCATACTACATGTACAGCTCACAAAAACGCGTACATGTATCACTAATTACTAGAAAACAGGGAAACCCTTGTCTGCTGAGTAGTAAAATCTTATCTAATCAAGTAAAAACTTGATGTGTGAAATGTATTCTACTCTGACTTTACTAAAGGCTGACTCAGAGATTCCCATGAGGCGCACTCTTTTCAAACAAATCGTGTTTTTTGCATATAACATATAATTTTGGTCCATCTACTACTCCTGTGTGAAATAACTAAGGCTCAATCGAAGTCCTTCATAGAGAAATCACAAATTTGTTCTAAATTTTTGTTATACACGGTACGCTATGGGCCTGGGGGGGGGGGGTGGGTTATAACTGGCCTAAATTGTTTCTACATGAAAACGGAAATGCCGATATTATCTCATACTTTGGCATTAAGCATTTTAGTGACTTGCGTAGTTCTAGATGACTATTTTTAATTACTACACACAAACATTATATTTCGAAATCTCTGAATCCTCCTTTAAAAGAATATAATAATATACAGTATGTTAGAATTGGCACAGGAAAATCACCATTTGCCTCTAATTATGTGTACCCAAAATATTCAAACATACTAGTATTGTTTGGATATTTGATTTACGAAATTAATAAGTTTTCCTCTGAAAGGGGTCTTTGCATTCAAAATTTGACAATTTAAGAATATCTTTAACTACTATGCGCTTATACAAGGGACGCAAGTTTAAGATATTTTGGCTGAAATATATATCCTAGGATGTTTGAAGTTTCAAACGCACCCATCCTTTCTTCTTTTTTCCTTTTAGATAGATATTTAAATTTATCTTGCCTCTCTCCATATGTGGCAAATGGTGAGCTATTAGGAATAAAGTCCATTGAGTACCACCCATAGGCACGAGTATGTCAAGGACATCTGTATGGCAGCTGCGTCTTCTAATGGTTTTACACTGTGAAAACGTTGGATGCATTGACAAGGCCACAATATAAATATCGACATTTATTTGTTTTTATATTAAAACAACCTGATTAATACATGCTGCCTATTTGAGACCATAACAAAATAGGTTGTAAGTCTGTGACATTTCAGAGAGTGTACTGTGAATATTCTTGAGTAATTTCCTATAGCGGTTTGTTTACACCGTGTTGCGTAATAATTTCGTGTAATGTAATAACCGCGCGTAATGTATAATTTTGACGTGGCATGTATAAAACAGCGAATGTAATAAAATTGAGCGTAATGTAATCAAAAAAATTGACGCGTAATGTAATAAAAATTTTTCTGTGTAATGTATACAAAACAATTGACTCGAATGTAAAAAAATTACGCGGTATGTAATAACATGGCATTTTGTATTTATTAGTTTGACTTTCGGACTAATGACTCCTGAGATGTTTGCGACTTTGTGTGTGTGTATGTGTGTGTGTGTGTGTGTGTGAGAGAGATGGTCTGTTTGTGTGTGGAGGGGTGTGTGTGTGCGTGGGTGTGCCTGTGTCTTGTGCGCGATGTGTGGTGCGTCTCGTCGTCCGTTTCTGTCCGTCAGTATTGATTCGATTCTTGACCTTAATCTTGGTGGTTGTCTTCGCTCCTGTGTAACTTAGGTCGCATTTTTGGTTTACTACGGAATCACGGCCCCTTATCCGTATGGTTGCCTTCATCCTTATCAACCTTTCAACTTTGATTTTTAAATTTTAACTACGGGATGGCTATGTCTCTGGGTCACCCCCAACGCATTATGAAAGTAGCCTTTCTCTTGTAAACATCTTACTCCTCTGAGTGTTCAGACCCAACTACTGAAGAATAAATTTAAAATCAATCACTCATCACCAAGTCAAAACCAGTCCGATTCAATCCTAGTCCAACATGGTCCCTTCAAGGAAAATCGACCTCACTTCTTCGCATTCTTACTGAATAGGGTTTATTGTCCCTCTCTTTCTACTGATTTTTTCCAAAGGACCTCATTCTGCAATCATTAGGCCTCTCATGAAAAAGCAACTCTTGACAAATACTCTCAAGAACTACGACCTGTTGCAAACATAACTTTTGCGGTAAATTAATTGAAAAGATTGCTGCCACGTCTCACAGGCAAAAAAAAGTCAGAAGTCGCCCCAATGGATGGCAGTACTTCACATCACTCTGCACTTTTCACATTGATTTTGATGTCTACTCTGATTTGCTTATTGAAATTTAAATCAGTGGATTTTTTACAACCCAGATTACGACTGTGACTTGGTTTTCTCCAAGTTAATGGAATTCTGGCCTGTTTTAATGGATTGATTCTTCAAATTTTGAAATATTATTTGGTGAATGTGTGCACTGACGATGAAGTCACCCCAGCTTCCTCATCCTTCCTGCAAGTACCCATCAGAGAACTTTTTATTGTCATGTGACTTATTGATTGGAGCAATAATGCTGCTGTTTTACAACATTGACTCCTTAATTTGCATACTACCCAAGCCACTTGACTTTACATACTACCCAAGCTACTGGGTTGAATGTATTGATACCACTTGACTTTGTTCCAACTTTATTGATCACTGTTTATTGCATCACAAGGTTTGTTACCAGTGACTTTCAATAATTGTCTACTTGTTTCTACAAGCTCACCTTATCTGTCTCATCATGGACATTCTTCTCTGCACATAATGCCGAACTTCAATCAAGTTTTCCATACAAATCAAATTGAAATTTCAAACATTGAAATTTCTTCAAATCGCGATTCCTTCCATGTACTCAATTGCATCTTTTCCAATTAGAACTCTTAAAGTCTATTGATGTAACCCCAATCCGGCCTCATCATCTTCTGCATCTATTTACCTTATATTTCCACTATAACCGTGAACATCACAATATTTCACATTCCAGCTACTTCTTTCTCTGAATCATATAGACAATAGCCAAGTTACACCATATACCCTCTGAAGCATGGAACAATATAAAGACACTGAAGCTAAACCGATTCCCTATACTCCTTCGGCAGAAACTAGAGTTGGAAGCGGGAACATATCACAATATCCGAATTTCACGTCTTTCTCAACGAATTTGTGTCAAAGGCCCAGTGCTAATTGGTTTCGTCCCTATCTTGCTGATTGGTCTACCCAAGTGATATAGCAGGTCAGCTTTCAGAACGATCACTATGCAGTTTGTTTACCCACATGGCTCTGTTGTTGGACCTGTTGGCTACACCATTTACACCCTTCCAGTTGGTGACATTGCTTATCATCCTCATGTCTCCTCATCATGTATATGCCCGAGGACACACAGTTCTCTGTATTCTTTTGATCCCAAAGTTCCGGGAGAACTCGACAGTACATTATCTCAACTCCAAAATTGCATATCTGCTAAAAACTGGATGACTGAAACAAACTTAAGTTAAATGAGAGTAAAACAGAATTCTTCTGCCGATCGCCATATAATCATAAACGTCTGCCATCTAATGTAACGCTTTCTATTGAATTGAATACATTTGAACCTGAAAACCATTATGAATTCGGGTGCTTTCTTTGACACTCACATGATCATGTCATCCATATTACTAATGTTAGCAAATCTGTTGTTTTTCATTTGCGAAATATTGCCAGAATCAGGATATATCGACCAACCTACATTTCACCATGCTGTACGTTCATTAATTCTTATCCCGTCTTGATTATGCAACAGCCTTCTCTCCTCGTGCCCATCTACTTATATTTCTTGACTTCAACGTCTACAGAATTGGGCTGCACGTCTTGTATTTGAAGTTGACCGCAAACAACCCTGAACACTTTTGAAATCAACTTCACTGGCTACCAATACGCCAACGGCCATATTTAAATCATTCTGCTTGTCTTAAATGCCTTCACAACCAAGGACCACATATTTGTTGAATTGTTTAGCTTTATATTTACCAAAGAGACAACTCCGATCTTCCAAGTTATCTACGCCTGACTACCATATCACTAGAGTATTAGCTGGTAATAGAACCTTCACAGTGTCCGCATCAAAATAATGGAATAAGCTTCCTGTATATATTAGACAATCTTCATCTACTTTGCTTTTAAGAAATCTCTCAAAACTGATTTGTTTCCTAATCAGTTATTATTGGTTGTTCCTTTATTCTTTTTTCCAGTCTTCCTTGTTGTGTGTCACCCCATAGTTTCTGTTTGTCCTTGTGGTGTCCCTTGCTTCTAGTTCGGTGTTTATTGCAATGGCCCCTTTTTGTCATTGCGCCATGATTAGGCCATTTCTCCATTCTTGTGTGCACAGCGCTTTGTAAGGCATTATATTGTACCTATTCTAATTATTATTTTTCATTGTATGTTTATATTACTTGATCTTGCCACTTTTTACTATACTCTGTAATGCATTAGTTTCTTTAAGGTGTCGCAGTAATCTGTGAACATAGTTGTATTATACGATTTATTTGTTCATTTCGGTTTGGTGGTTTGACAAGTGAAAATGATTCCATTTAAATATTTGTAGTGGTGTGTGTGTGTGTTAAATATTTTGCATGAATTCTTGAAAAATGATAGTTATTAAAAGAAATAATAAATAAAAACAATAACTGCATGACTTAGGTCTATCTCTAAATGTGTTCTAAAATGTGTACATATAGAGAACTTCATTATTTGTTACCACTCCTTAAATTTATAAAATGGTCTTTAATCCTATTCTACGCAGCCTCGAATTTCGTGCAATATTTTTGATGAACCCAAAAGGTCTGTCAGATTTGTTAGATAACTCCGTACTGAGTTTGGTAATTTTGGATGGTTTGTACGTTTCTTTAAAATTCAGACATTTTGAATACATCTACCATTTTGAATTTGTTTTAAAATCGGTCAAAAAAGTCACACTACCCAATGTCATTCACTTTTATCCCTGATTTACCCAAATTTTTGGTATAAAATACCATAAGATTTGAATACAATTATCCACCCTATTTTTTTTTTTACTAGCTAAAATATACCCTAGCATATAAATAATGGAAACCCTGAGCAGAAGTTGATACAGCTTCGCTTCGTATAGCGTTATACACAATTGATGTGCTGACCAATGGCCCACACTGTGGCGAGTAAAATGGGTTAATACATTCCCAGGCACTGCCGTTTATACATGTTAAATTATTTTACATTTCGCCTTTTTGTCTACAATACTCAAAATCGGCTAAATCACCGAAATTTTAATCCAGCTGTAGATTGTTGAAACATAAGACGTTGGCATCCAAGGGGTCCAAACAATGAAAGGAAATTCTACTAGCCCGGGCCA
>JAMKCH010001681.1:0-55986 GCA_023653785.1 Ophioderma brevispina
GGTCGGGAGGTAACAGACTCTCTTGTAGAGGAGGTGTAGCGGGCCCCCTACAACATCATATTGTGGAGTCTGGCCCAATCCTTTTGAAAGAGAGAGATGGTACTCCGTTCCCTGTGGTATAAGGTCTTTTTACCTTTTACCTTCCATGTGGTTTATGACACTCAGGCATGATGGAAGATCTAATTAGCATGCTTTTGACGCAATGAATGAATTATAAGCGGGGCCACTAAAAGCGCTCGTGCTCACATTGGCCCCGCTAATATGCATATGTTAATTTATTCAATGCGTCCAAGCATGCAATGTAAGATCCCCGAAATGCACCCACTCATGCTTATCCCACTTACTCTGACAGGTGTAGATTATCTTCAAAAATATATTGCAGGTCCAAATTCCACATGATTGGATTTATGACGATGGCTATTACAAAAGTTTGGTCAGATGTTCATTAAAAAATCAAAATTATTGCATATAATTTATTCAACAATACACCTTAACAACATTTGAATCCACAATAACGTGTGTTTTAATACATCAATCACTTGCCATTAAAAAGCAACAAAAATAACAACTATAGGCTCGATTATTCTTGTTTACAACCCGAAAAAAGAACCAGAGTTTAAAAAACAAAAAAATATGCAATTTGATGTTAATGAGTCATAGACCCTAAACCACTGGCTGCAACTTACGTAAAAACTTTTCCGGACATCTTATATATTGAAATATAATTTAGCCCAGAAAAATCTAATATTACTCTCCAAAGTTTAAGTTTTTGCTTAACGGAACAGACTTTCGCCTTTAAGATCTGCTCCCCTATAATGAAATGTGGTACGTTAGCAGACCAAATTAAAGATTGCAAATGATAATTCAAAATGATAAATGAGTGGAATATTATAATAAATAGTATCCAATATATTGCAATTTATATAGCTTTTTGCCGACGCCTGGATGGGCCACAAATGGTTCCGAACACCTCCTGGGTACATCCTCCCAGGAGATACTCCTTGCTCCCTATCCTTGTAGTCGTGTGGTTTTATTACATCGCAACAGAGTCATTGACATCACATGTACGAACACAGTGGACACACCAGCAAACCCCACTTGTTCCAGACGTGCACAAATGGGGGGGTCACCCTCAGCAGGACCGGTTGACTAAAACGCATATGGAGGTCTAGCGTGCTAAGCGCTGAGTGGCGGTGAGTATGTTTAACAACAGAGAATAGTCTACTAACATCACATTGTCGTGCACAAATGGCTGCGCTGGACGAGCTGTGGTCTGCGGAGGGTGGAAAGGCAAGATCGGATTCCTCACCATCGGACATGAATGGAGGTGGCGCGGCGAAGTCAAAGAACTATGACGCTCTACATGCACTGTCGCATCAGACTGAGGAAGACGATCATCAACCTATCTGCACTAGACAGATGGCCTAGGCATGCTAACTCAAAGAGGTCCAAGGACTTCAAGTATCTAGGGTCCCTATGTTGCCGACAGCAAGAAGACTTCGTGTCACGCAAAGGAAAGCTGAATGCCCTCACTAAACTAACACCACTTATGGCAATCTGGTTACGCTCCAATTCAACCAGTGGAATTCTTTAGAGCCTGTGGTAGAGAGTATCCTGTTAGAGTGATCTGAGACCTTGGACCGTAGAAAAGAGCTACGGATGACTGGATAGCAACCTACACAGCCAAGCTTCTATGCTAGTACAAAATATCCCGGCGCGAGCACAAGACCAAAGGCACAGAAAATATAAGGGAGTATTTTTTTATATCCCTCCACTTTCATCTTCTGTTGCCCAACTCCATGCACGATTTGCCGTCCACTGTCCATCGTGCGATTGACCAAGTCGTCTCAGACGTCACATGTGGAAGTTACCATGCCAAAACAGGGGTCGTCGCCCCTTAACTACATTGACGTAATTGCTCAAGACATCTAGCAGGATCCATCAGACAGACATCCCCAACTTAAAGACAGACAGGGCCATTTGCGCTAACAGGTTAACAGCATCTCGGCTGCGCCGTTAGATAGATAATAGATAAATTGCAATTTGGTTGTATTGGGGCTGTAAATGTATAAAATTGTTTACCCATCGTGAGCAAAACTTTGGATGTATTGTCAATTTAAGATGATCAATGAGTATGTTTCAAATATTAAAGACAAGGTCACATTTTGCCATATGTAATATCATCTTAAACCTGTAGTCTGTCATCTTAAAGTCGAATTTGTTTTTGCTTTGAAGAAATGAGAGCAAGCTTGACAAATGGATGAGAATATTTCCCTAATCGCTTTTATACTTCTACGCGCCCGTGCAAGATTATCTTAATTTTTGTCTGTTAACAAATCACATCCCTGAAAGATTCCTCATACTCATGTGCGGGAAGTTGAAATATGACTGGTTTATGCGTTGGGGGGCGGGGGCGCGTGGGAAGTTGACAGTGATCGATTAAAGAGATTCTATTACTACAGAATCTGGTGTAATAAAACTAAAAGCATTCATCCCCATGCCACAATTTTACATATGCCGTATCGGATTTTTGTTTAATCGTGTTGCCCGAACAGACCCCTTATTGAGGTTTTTAATCTGCTTCATTGCGCAGGGGGGGGGGGGTTATTGAATTGCCAGCGGTCCCATGATCATTAATGCCAACCTCACGCCATTTTTTCTCCCCAATCCGAAATGTGTCACCACTTTCTTAAAACCAACCGAACGATAAATTTATATGGCCCTATAACCGATTCACGATGATGTGAATTTTTAAACAATCGCTCAGAAGAAAAATAATACTAATTCATCCTTGTCTCCATCCTCTCTCTCTCTCTCTCTCTCTCTCTATATATATATATATATATATAGAGTAGATATGAACGAACAAAGTTCAATCAATAAAGTGCTCGATACCATTTGGTAACAGTCTGCAAAAAAAAAAAAAAAAAAAATATATTATATAGATAATATATATATATATAATATATATATATATATATCTCATCCTCCTCTCTCTTCTCTCTCTCTCTCTCCTCTTTCCTCTATCTCGCTCCTCTCTCTACTCTATATACTATATAGATATCGACCTCTATCCCTCTATATCCCCCAAAGAGAAATTCCCCCTCGGATCCTTTTTGGCGATCCCTCGACAAGTATTTACCTTAGGGGGTAGGATGCAAAACGAGGGGAGCCGCAAATGTCGTTACGCCAAACGCGGAAGCGTCGGGACGACGGATGGCGAGAGCGCGTGGTGTAGCACGGCGCAGAAATATATCTATAATATATTAAGTAGTGTGTTGCTTATCTCTGAGTCTCGATCAAAAAGTTCGATTTTCGAGTCTTTAGTTTCGAGTCACATTATTTCGTGTTTCCATCAAAATTTCAGAGTTTCGAGTAAAAATTACGAGTTTCGAGTCACGAATTTCGAGTTAAGAGTTTCGAGTGAAGAGTTACGAGTTTCGAGTCAAAATTATCGAGTTTCGAGTCTTCAATTTCGAGTCACGACTCGAGTTTGCGAGTCAAAAATTTGTGTTCGAGCCACGATTTCGAGTTTCGGGTAAAATTATCGAGTTTCGAGTAAAGAATTTCCAGTTTCGAGTCAAAATTAATCGAGTTTCGAGTCAAATTTTTCGAGTTTCGATTCCACAAATTTGAGTTGAGTCACCCATTTCGGAGTTTCGAAGTCCAAAATTTCGAGTTTCGATTCAAATTTTTTTTTTCGAGTTTCGAGTCACAATTTCGATTTCGCGGTCCATGAATTTTCAGTCAAAATTTTATAGCCAATTTCGAGTCACGTCATATATATACTACTTCTTGGTCTAAATGCTATAAATTACGCCAGAAAAAACCTAAATAACTTGCCCCTATAGAGGTAGAAACGTGGACTCGAAATTTTTTTTTAAGAACAACCCCATTTCGAGTCACGTCTTTTAACAAAAAAGGACCTTTTCTAACGGCCAAACACATTCAAAAGCCCCTCATATCTTGGTCTGAATACTATAATTCGGCCCGAAAATAACGAAATACTCTTGCCCCTAGAGAGTTATAATCGTGGCTCGAAATTTTATATCCTCAATTTCGAGTCACGTCATTAAAAAAAGGACACTTCTAAGGTCACATACATTCAAAAGCCACTCGATATTACTTCTGTCTAAATACTATAAATTAGACCAGAAAAAACCTAAATAACTCTTGTCCCTAGAGAAGTTATAAACGTGATTCGAAATTTATACCCAATTCTAAGTCACGTCATTTTTAAAAGAAAACGGACCTTTTATAAATGACAAATAACATTCAAGAGCCACTCAATATACTTCTTTATCAATCTAAATTCTATCAATTTAGGCCATAAAATACACCTAATACTCTTGAGCCTAGAGAGTTATAATCGTAACTCGAAATCTAGACCCAATTTCGAGTCAGCGTCATGTTAAAGAAAACGGACCTTTTCTAAAGGTCAAATGACATTTCAAAAGTCCAATCATATTACTTCTTGGTCTAAATACTATAAATTAGGCAGAAAAAACCTAAATAACTCTTGCCCCTAGAGAGTTTAAACGGATTCGAAATTAGACCCAATTTCGAGTCACGTCATTTTAAAGAAAACGGACCTTTTCTAACGGACACAGAACAGTCAAGAGGCACCATCAAATACTTCTTTATATAATTCTACCAATTAGGCAGAAAATAACTAAATACCTCTTGCGCCTAGAGAGTATAATCGTGAACTCGAAATTTCGACCACAATTTCGCAGTCAGCATGTTAAAGAAAAGGACCTTTTCTAAGGTCAAATGACATCCAAAAGGCCACTCATATTACTTTTGGTCTAAATACTATCAATTAGGCCAGAAAAAACCTTAATAAACTCTTTGCCCTAGAGAGCTATAAACGTTACTCGAAATTTAGACCCAATTCGAGTCACTTCATTTTTTAGAACAACGGACTCTTTTCTAAATGACAAATAATATTCAAGAGCCCACCATATACTTTTGTATAAATTTACAAAATTAGGCCACGAAATAACTAAACTCTTGAGACGAGAGGTTATAATTGTGACTCGAAATTTTAGTGACCCAATTTCAAGTCACCTCATTTTAAAGAAACGGGACCTTTCTAAGGCCAAAATGACAGTCAAAGCCACTCTATTAAACTCTTGGTCATTACTACTTATAAAATTAGGCACAGAAAATAACTAAATACTTTTTTCCCCTAGAGAGTTATAATCGCGACCTCGAAATTCAGACCCAAGTTCGAGTCAGGTCATTTCAACGGAAACGGACCTTTTCTAAAAGGTCAACTGACATTGCAAAAGCCATCATATTACTTCTGGTCTAAATTCTACAAATTAGGCCAGAAAAAACCTACATAACTCTGCCCTTTAGAGAGTATAAATGTGACTCGAAATTTAGACCCAATTTAGAAGTCACGTCATTTTTAAGAAAACGGACCTTTTCTAAAGGAAACAAACAACTCAGAGCCACTATGTTACTTTTTGGTCTCTTCTACAAATTAGGCAGAAAAAACCTAAATAACTCTTGGCCCTAGAGAGTTATAAACGTGATTCGAAATTTAGACCCATTTCGAGTCACGTCATTTTAAATAAAACGGACCTTTTCTAAAGGACAAATAACATTCAAGCCCCCTCATACTACTTCGTTTTCTAATTCTACAATTTAGGCCCAGAAAATAACTAAAAACTCTTGATTTCCCTAGAGAGTTTACTCGTAACTCGAAATTTAGACCCATTCGAGCACGTCATGTAAAGAAACGGGACCTTTGCAAAGGTCCAATGACATTCAAAAGCCACCATATTACTTCTTGGTCTAATACGATAAATTCGGCCAGAAAACCCTAAATAACTCTTGGCCCTAGAGAGCTATAAACGTGACTCGAAATATTTAGACCCAATTTCTAGTCACTTCATTTTTTAGAAAATGGGGCGGACCTTTTCTAAATGACATAATATTCAAGAGCCACTCATATTACTTCTTGTCTAAAATCTACAAATTAGGCCCGAATAACTAACTCTTGAGCTAGAGAGTTAAATTGTGACTCGAAATTTAGACCCAATTTCGTCACCTCATTTTAAAGAAAACGGACCTTTTCTAAAGGCAAATGACATCAACAAAAGGCCCTCATATTAACTCTTGGTCATAATACATAAAATTAGGCCAAAAATAACTAAATACTTTTTCCCCTAGAGAGTTATAATCGCGACTCGAAATTCAGACCCACTTTCGAGTCAGGTCATTTTCAACGAAAACGGACTTTTCTAAAGGTCACTGACATTCAAAAGCCACTCATTTACTTTCTTGGTCTAAATTCTACAAATTAGCCAGAAAAACCCTAAAACTCTTGCCTTAGAGAGTTATAATTGACTCGAAATTTAGACGCAATGTCGAGTTACGTCATTTTTAAGAAAACTGACCTTTCTAAAGGACACACAACATTAAGCACACTAATGTTACGTTTTGGTCTAAATTCTACAAATTAGGCTAGAAAAAAAAACCTAAATAACTCTTGGCCCTAGAGAGGTTATAAACTTGACTCGAAGTTTTGACCCAATTTCGAGTCACGTCCTTTTTAAGAACCGACCTTTTACCTTTTTTAAAGGCAATGAATATTCAACAGCATCATTTACTTCCTTTTGTCTAAATACTATAAATTAGGCCGCAAAAACCTAAATAACTTCCTTGCCCCCAGAGAGCTATAAACGTGACTCGAATTTTAGAAGACCCAATTTGAGTCACTTCATTTTTTAGAAAACGGACCTTTTCTAAATGAAAATATATTCAGAGCCACTCATATTACTTCGTTGTCTAAATTCTACAAATTAGCCACAAAATCACGCTTGAGCGCTAGAGGAGTTATAATCGTGACTCGAAATTGTGTCGAAAAGGTCCGGTTTCTAAAAAATGACGTGACTCGAAATTGGGTCAAAATTTCGAGTCACATTTATAACTCTGTAGCGGCAAGATTTAGTTAGTTATGTTTCTGGCCTAATTTATGTTATTCTGACCAGATTAATATGAATGTCTGTGAATGTCATTTGGCCTTTAATAAAAGTTCCGTTTTCTTTAAATTGACGTGACTCGAAATTGGGTCTAAATTTGAGTCACTATTATTACACTCTAGGCTCAAGAGTTTTTAAATTTGCTGGCCTAATTTGTAGAATTTGCCCAGAAGTATTATGGTGGGTCTTGAATGTTATTTGTCCTTTAGAAAAGGTCTGTTTTCTAAAAATTACGTGACTCGAAATTGGGTGACTAACTTCGATTCACGTTTATAACTCTCTAGGGGCAAGAGTTTATTTAGGTGTTTCTGGCCTAATTTTATAGTATTTATCAGAAGTATTAGTATATGGACGTGACTCGAAATTGGGTCTAAATTTGATCGAAATTCGAAATTCATGACTCGATACTAGAAAATTTTGACTCTAAACTCAAAAAGTTTGACTCGAAACTCAAAATTCCTGACTCGAAACTCGAAATTTTGACTCGAACTCGAATTTTTTGACTCGAAACTCGAAATCTGTGACTTGAAACTCGAAACTGAGACCTCAAAACTCATAATTTTACTGAAAACTCGAAATTTGTGACTCGAACCAACATTTTGACTCGAAACTCGAACTTCGTGACTCGAAACCTCAAAACATTTGACTCGAAACCCGATAATTTTGACTCGAAACATCGAAATTTGACTGGAAAACACTGAAATATGTTCACTCGAAACTCGAAACTAAAAAAGACGCGAACCTCGAAATTTTGACTCGAGACTCGATATAAAGCACACACGTTTAGGTGTGGTGACCGAAGTCGGTAGTAGTCGCATGCCGTAAACAGGCCAAGGCCAATATGTTCACGCTATGTCGATATAATCCTTGAACTAACAATAAGTTCATGTCAGTAGAAACATCCAATGAAATGAGGGCTCTTCATCATTGCCTGGGGCCCACCAAGACTCGTTTCTGAATAGAGAAAAACAGTTTTACTATCCCAGGCAGAATCGATTCCCTGCTATGAAATGATGCAGTATATGCTAGATGTCAAATGCGTATTCCAAGTAAACAGCGTTGTAGAGATGCGTTGTAGTGACGCTCGTGTAATACGCGATGACTGACGGGCACCTGTCGCACACTCATGATACAAGATGGAGTGGTATCGGCCGAAGCAAAATCTTGAGAATTAAATGGAACCGGGGAAATTGCTGACAAAGTTCACATGTCGAAGGGTCTGTCTGACAAATGTAACATACTCACCTTGTAGAGAAATTACTGAGAGTGGTAGCGAATATATGAAATATTGTTATTATATATCTATGTGTCTATATATATATTTATACTTGGGAGAAATTGGAATGAATAACCGAAATGTAGCATTGATGTATCACGATATTATTTTGCAGGCCGAAGCTTTATATCTATTATATATATATATATATATATAATATTTTATATATCTATTTATATCTATAATATCTTAATAATCGGTATGACCTCTACACAGATCAGAGTGCTCGATAACAAATATATATATCCCATATATACTATATATATCATATATATACCCCGCCTCAAAAAATCCGAACGATGTTGAAATGGCCATCAACGGCTCAAACTTGCTTTCCAATGAACGCGCCAAGCCAGCTGGATAATCTCTCAACTTCCACATCATGCTTCGTTTTCAATGCATTACCGACACAGGTCAATAAGCAAACACATTACGCGAACACGCTTCCTGGCATTTATTATTATAATTTCACCTACATACCTACATACCTTTTTAATTCAGTATTTATATCGTCTTCGGTTTTTTAGGCAGAATTAATATATATATATGGTAATTTTGATCAATCACATCAAGAACCAACGTCCAATAGATATATCATGCCTTATGACCTGGATATAAACATACAATTCTGGCACATTTTAATGAATTTTAAAGTAGTGGCTGCATGCTGTATTTCTTAAAATGCCACTGCATAACTTTTGCACACCTCCCTCCATAGTCCCATAGTCATGATAGTAACAGACTATGCATCCACACCAACTGAAGACAATGATAACTCTGTGCAGCCATTGGCATAAGAGGATTAATTGAAGGATTATATGTAATACTCATCCCATATTTGGTAAAGTCCTGATAGTAACTGATATTCATGGTCCACACACCTGAAGACATGAGAAACCCTGTGTAGCCAATGGCATAAGAGTATTAAGTGAAGGTATTAGTAAAATCTCATCTCCCTTGGTAATAGTCAGTGAGAGTAACTGACCTATGCTGACCAAAACAACACCTAAGACAATGAGAACCGCACAGCCTGGCATAAAGAGGATAAGTGAAGGTATAATATGTAATAGCTCATTCTCCCTTAATTTGGTAGATAGGCATGATAGTACTGACTATGCATGGCCAAACAACTGAAGACAATGAGAAACCCTGCACAGCCATCAGAATTAAGTGAAGGTATTAGTATGTAATACTCATCTATCTCCAATTATTTGGTAATAGTCAGATAGTCACTGACGATGCATGAGCAGCACAAATGAAGACAATAGAACCCTGCACAGCACTTAGCCATAAAAGAATTAAGTGAAGGTATTAGTATGTAATACTCATTCTCCATACTTGGTATTAGTCATGATAGTAACTTGACTATGCATGGCCACACAACTAGAGACAGAGAACCCTGTGTAGGCCATTGGCCATAAGAGGAATAAGTGAAGTATTAGTATGTATTACTCATCTCCATATTTGGTAATACCATGATAGTAATTTACTATGCATGACCACACCCCTGAAGACAATGAAGAAACCCTGTTGTGCAGCCATTGGCATAAGAGAATTAAGTGAAGGGATTAGTATGCAATACTCATTCCATATTTGGTAAATCGTGATAGTAACTGACTCTGCATGGCCACACAACTTGAAGACACTGAGAAACCCTGTGGGTCGCCATTGGCATAAGAGGATTACCGTGAAGGTAATATATGTATTACTCATCTCCATATTTGGTAATAGTCATGATAGGAACTGACCATGCTGACCCCACGAAGACAATGAGAAACCCTGTGTAGCCATTGCATAAGAAGGAAAATGAAGGTATTATAGTAATAACACTTTCCCCCATCTCCATATTTGGTAATAGTCATGATAGTACTGACTATGCAATGACCCACAATGAAGACAATGAGAAACCGTGTGTAGCCATTGGCATAAGAGGATTAAGTGAGGGTATTAGTATGTACTACTCATCTCCATATTTGGTAGTAGTCTGATAGTAACTATGCATTCCCACGACAACTGCAGACAATGGCACCCCTGTTCACATTGGCATAAGATGATAAGTGGATGGTATTAATATGTAATACTAATCTCCATATTTGGTAATAGTCATGATAGTCCCTGACTCCGCATGACCACACACCGAAGACATGAGGAACCCTGTGTAGCCATTGGCATAGAGGAATAAGTGAGGTAATTAGTATGAATACGCATCTCCATCTTTTGGCAATAGTCGTGATAGTAATTTACTATGCATGACCACACAACCTGAAGACCAATGAGAAACCCTTTCAGCCATTGGCATAAGAGGATTAAGTGAAGTATTAGTAGTTAATACTCATCTCCATATTTGGTAATATCATGATAGTAACTGACTATGCATGACCACACCAACTTGAAGACAATGATAAACCTGTGCACCATTGTCATAAGAGGATTAAAATGAAGGTATTAGTATGTAATACTCATCACTCCATATTTGGTAATAGTCCTGATAGTAACTGACTATGGCATGACCACACCACTTAAGACAATGAGAAACCCTGTGCAGCCCTTGGCATAAGAGATTAATTGAAGGGATTAGAGGTAATACTCAGCTCCATATTTGGTAATAGTCAATGATAATAACTACTATGCAGACCACACAACTGAATACACTGAAGAAACCCGTGGCAGCATTGGCACTAAGAGGATTAAGTGAAAGTATTAGTATGTAATACATCATCTCCATATTTGGCAAATGTCATAATATTAACTGACTATGCATGACCCACACACGTCTTCGACAGGGAGAAATGGGTGCAGCCATTGCAAAAAAGATTAAGTTGAGGTATTAGTTGTATTATAATAACCTCACCATAGATCCCTGTCATCGTAAATGAAAGTCACATGACATGGTTATGTTTCAACTATTTTCGCATAAAATGCATATAGTACCCTTTTTTTTTGGCCCGGTATAGTACCTTTTCTGCCCGTATAGTACCTTTTCTTTCTCTATTTTCTTTCTGCCCGTTATAGTAATTTTTTTTTGGACCGGTATAGGTACTCTGACTGGTATAGTACTTTTCTGCCCCAGCTGTATCTCATTATGCAGCAGAACGGATCTATTTATGAGGTATATAAAACAAATATTCTCTGCCCTTTATTCGGGCCATATTCAAATCTATTGACCCCTCGGTGATCTCGAGACCGTATACTCTTTCCCTCATCTCTGCTTCGGGAAAAAAGTACGGCCTCAAGATCACCTCATTCATTTGACTATTGTCCCTCTTGGACAGTCAATCTTTGATAATACTCACCCTATAGTTTTCTAAACATATTGTTTGAATTACACAGACTTCAAAATGTTGAAATACTCCCCACTCGTCATAAAAGCTTCCTTTATTCAATATTGTAGCTTTTTTTTAAATACAGTAATTTACACCTATGTTGTACAATTATATACTCCAAAAATATACTGTCGCATTTTGATTGACCTTCCATAAAGGAACAAGAAAAATCTTTGGTAGCACATGTTTGGTAGTGATAGCATTTGTCCGTAAAAAGTTATAACCCACTTTTTTTACTTTGCGTAAACAATTTTTGCACACATTAGTTGGGACACTTGGCCAAGGTGGGTGACCTAATCATAGTCCCATTTTTACTATTTTTTCCCTCACATGAAGCATATCAACAAATACATCCTGATTAACACATTTTAAGTTAAATCATTCCAGCCATTTGTATAGTAGAAAGCACTCGAATTTCGCGGTTCTCGCTCGCTTTCGCGCTCGCTATGTTACCCAAGATATAGCTTGTGGGCCTGCTTCTGACCTTTGACCTCGGCACATGACCTTTTACCTCATCAACATATGAGGGATACCATGTTGCACCAATTGCACAGTTGTGTTTCATTGAACTTCAACTAATTTCCATTGAGGTTCCCAATTTTTACATTTTTTCCTATTTTTGAAGTGACCTCATTCACTGATGACCTTTGAACCTCATCACATGACCTTTTTGACCTCATCAACATATGAGGGGTCCCACTGTGCACCTATGACCGAAGTTTGGTTCCAATTGACCTCAACGTTTCAATTGATGTCAATTTAAAAAAAATTAATTTAGTTACACACACATACATCCCCACACACACACAACACACACATCACACATACACACGCACAACGATTGCTAAGTGGTCCTAAGGCCAGCTCTGCTGGCGGCCCCCAAAAATGTGTACTAAATTGGGACCAAAGGACACGTGTGTGTGTTACTAAATATGGTATACCACATTTTGAGACATTTTTTAATTCATAACTCAAAAACATTTCCTCAGTCTCAAATTTCACTGGGGTTATTGGGAAAAAATATGAACTTTCGTTCTAATACCAAAATCTCAACGTGAATATTAAGTGGGGCGGATGATGGTTTCAAATGGGTCACCCTCCTTTATATGAGCCAATGGGAATATCTGATATCCTGATGCCCATATTGGATACAGTACATTTGAATACTACTAGTGCCCAACAATTTGGTCAAAGAAGTCCTTACTTTTGCTACTTGATTGTTGCCTCCTGCAATATTCCTCTTTGACTAGCTAGGGATAATGCTTCTTTTGAAATTTAAATATTTCACTCTGAGATCACATGTGTTGGTGCATCAATAGAGATAGTATAGAGGTCTTCCACCTTTCCTGATTAGCAGCCAGCTTGCCGGGAATGGCAAGTCCATTCCAAATTTCTGGCTGGACTTTCAAAATCTAAAGAACAACATGCATTTCGGATATGTTATGCATTAAGTATTGGTTCACATTTTGACTAGCACAAGTACTTTGAGGTCGGTATTCAATTGATCTGATGCCAAATACTATGGGAGCGCAACCATAGGTTATAGGTTGTGCCTTAGTGGAGGTGAAAGACCTCTATTAATTAGAGTATTGCAAGAGAGCAAGTATTGTCCAGCGAAAAGTGCAGGACTCCTGATCAACACAACCATTAAATTGGTGAGTACGAGCCCGCCCCATGGCCACCATGTTTGTGTCTTTGGCTAGACATCTTAAATGTGCAACGAGAGTATTTTTGTGCACCAATATTGTGTCACAATCGATTAGAACACCAATACATTTTTTACTTGTATTATCTCCATAAAATGTCTTAATCGAGAAAAAAGGTGATTTTGCTTTGCTTATATTTCAATGTAAAACATAGAATGAATTATGTATAAGCAAAAAACAAAAAAAGTGAAATTTCACAATTTTTGTACCAAAGAAACATTTCTCATCTTAATCCTTCACTGAGGATAGTTTTTGATGGAAAGCTTTACATCAGGTAAAAATCAATAACGTTTGATTTTTTGAGGACACCTGATATATGAAATCCTCGTGCACTTTAACTCGCTTTCCTCGTCGACCCAAGCAACAGGGGGGGAGCTGGGTTATATTAACAATCTTGTGTTGAGGATAACGTTGCGCCAGTCAGCTGCACCCTAGATGAAACAAAATGATTGGTGACATTTCACTGATGCAGTGCAATTATTAGCAATTGCCCATGAGCGTCTGTAGAGGCGGACATGCATGCATTATAATGAACTTAGTATTATTATTTTAGTACCATGTTTGAACTTCACCCATCCGAAAAAACATTACAATACACAGCCACTAACTATTTTGCACATTTTAAACAATACCAATTAATATTAATATATGTAATATTTAATTATTCCTCACAGATTTTGTGTGTGCAATAACTACTCGCTATAATAAAATAAGACTTATTTGAGTTAACTTATGAAATCAAAAGACAAAGTTACTACAAAAAAATAGTCCCCTTTGCCCGCCAATGTGTGAATACTGTGTAACAATACCCAAAATATATTGTCAGTCGTCATGCAACTCCTTCCAGTAAATACTGTCATTTTATTAGTTATTATGAACCATAAACTAAATTTTTGTCAAGTCGCCTTTTCTGTAAATAATAATACTATTGGATGGTTTTTTTCAGTGGATGAGACAAAAGAAGCACCCTGCAGCAAGCTGTTTGAAGGTCTCATTTATTATGGCAAACCAGAATCAAACAAAAAATATTAACCGGCGACAAAGCCTTTTCACTAATATTTTGTAGTATTTGTACCACTCTGACTTTCATTCGTGTAAATTTTCGCAATTTCAAATTGCCGGCAAATGTGTTTTTTCGTTAAAATCTAGTCTAACACGTCTTTCTATGGAGACGCATAATGAGGGCGCTATAACGTACAAATTATGACCTTTGAGGCCTATATGGCAAGATTCCGCACTGATTTTTTCTGATTTTTGCAGAGGAGGTAATAGGTTCTTGCATGTCCCTACCCATGCCAGTTGGTCCAACTTGTGTCGCCACTGCTTAAGTTTGCTCTAAAAATAAAAGAGACAATATAGCTGTGCCCTCGCCAAGAAATATCCAAACATATTTGCTCTAGGCTTGCACTATGGGTTCCATGTTTTTTCAAATGGGGCCCTAAAAGGGGTGGATTTGTTGCATTCTTAGTTCCCAAAACTTGTTTACATGCCTGTAGTTTGTTAATTTTATAGAGACAGAGCTTGTTTTGGTATTATTTTTTCCTTGGACATGGGCCTTCCAATTTCTGAAGCAATAAAAATATGATTTTAGTTTGTACTAATTTTATGTAACTCTTAAGGCGTAATAAGTCAGGGTGATCATGTGGCGGAGGAGCATGGGGGCTCTGAGGAGCCCAATGCTACAAATGGGTGATACGGACAAACAAGCATGATATTAGGTTTAAATATCATAGGCAGGTCTAGGTTGGGATCCTCTTTACTTCAGTAACTAAAATACTAGAAAACAACAAATGTTTGCGACAAATCTGAAAAGCGCCCTTCGTTCTCCATTTTGATCACAAAATGCAATTTTGCATCACAAAAACCCGTTGTTCGAATTTCTCTCCTAACTTTCATAATTGATGCTTTGCTGATTTTACATCTAATAACACATCTCAATCATGAAAATAGGTCTATTCAAGTACCAGATATGGGGAGAATAGAAGAAATCTAGCATTAATTTTGGACCACCCTGTATCTGTGTAATGGAATTATTTTGTCCGATAAATCAAAATATTGTAATCATCACTGTATGCGATGGGCGACACCCATAAACTGTAATACCTTTTTCCTTTTGGGATTTTTAAAAACCCTGTATATTTAATGAGATCACCCTGTCTTATGAAGCCAATTGTATTGTTTCTGAAATCTGCAGAGTATATGCTCTCAGAATATATGTACTTATATAGGGGTAAAATTACAGTTAAACGTTATAGCATCAAACCTGTAAAAAATCATGCAGTTTGCCTAAAAAATGCAACATGCAACGCAATTGGGTCCCCAACTTAAAAAACATGAAACCCTATGTTTTTCTGTTATCAACTCAATGCAACTAAGAAGTGAAAGTTGGAGATTTTTTACAAAGGGCATTGTCCATGCCCCTATAGTTGACAACACTATCCATCCAGTTCTATCACCTATGGCAAGTATTTGTGTAATAAATCCGATAAACTCAGTTTTTGATCGAAAAACTGAGTTTTTCAACTGATAAACTGAGTTTTTCAACTGATAAACTGAGTTTTTCCAGAAAAAAAACTAAATTTTCGATCGAAAAACTGAGTTTATCGATAAACTCATTTTATCAATCTAAAAAACGTAGGTTTTTCCAAATCCGAAAACTGGGTTTATCGTAAACACAGTTTTTCATGGAAAAAAATGGGTTTTTCTGGAGGAACTCAGTTTTTCGAATCGAAAACTAGGGTTTTCGAAAAACCGAGTTCCTCCGAAAAACCCATTTTTCCGATTGAAAAACTGAGTTTATTATCGATAAAACTCAGTGTTTTTTCGAATGAAAAAACTAACTTTTTTCAAAATTGATAAACTCCGTTTTTTCGATTCGAAAAACTGAGAAATTTATCTAGATATACTGAGTTTATCGAGATATATTACACAAATAGCTTGCCATCGACCCTTGCAAGAAACATAATCCAAAAAAATATTTTGATCTGGCAAGCTTGCACTAGCTTTCTGTTTTCAACTCAATGCAACTAAGAAGTGAAAGTTGGAGATTTTTACAAAGGGGCAATTGTCCATGCCCACTACAGTTGACAACAATATCCATCTAGTTCTGCTAACAAGTGGCGGATTTAAGGTAAAGGGCCCCGTCAGCAGGTTAAGGAAGGTGGGGGCCTTCCTTAGTGTAATAGTAGACACCACACATCCCATTTGGTGTTACTGGTGGGGTGTCTGAGGGGGACCCTGATAGCAAATATTTTTACGGGGGCCCTGTCAGCAGATGCTGACAGCTGCTGACTCTAAAGACACTATCATGCATTTGAAAAAGGTTGAAATGTTGCAGGAAATGCTTCAAAGTGAAGGATACGTCTGTAGAAGTCTCATAAGTTACCTTTCCACCTGTAGAATTGACAGAAAAGGAAGAAACGGCCGTGTTCCTGATCATCCCCCTTCATTACGTGGTGTAGTAATGTTCCGAACGAACCAGTAATGATCTAAAATTTCCGATTCTGTCCTTATATTAGGTTGCTTCTGGTCATACATTTCCGGTATGTTAGGATACCTGTACTTGTTACATACATGACAACATCTGATTTTTGAAAAAAAATTGGAAAAAAAAAATTTTTTTCGATTTTCTGATTTAGCAATCACTGATAGTGTCTTTAATACAACACATGCTGCTGCTTGCAACAGGCTTTGACCCCACACAAATTTCTCTTAATTTTTAGAACAGTTTTTTAAGAGTGGCGACACAATTTTGAACTAACTGATTATAAGTCGAGGACATGCAAGATCTCATCATCTATGCAAAATCAGACAACTCCTTGTGGGGAATCCTGCCTTATAGGCCTAGAAAGGTCATTATTTTGTATTTAACGTCACCTCTCTATGGCTCAGTACCATTGAAAGACGTGGAAAACCATTTTTAGAAAAATATATTTGCCCGCAATGAATTTGTAAAATTTTACACCAGTGGACAAAATTCAAATAGTGTCAAAAGTGTGTCACCGGCGATAATTTGTGTTATTCTGGTTTTGTCATAATAAATGACATATCAACAAGCTGTGGCGGGTATACACTATGAGTGAACAATATGCTCGTCCACCAAGAACAAGGTTCAGTGGGTTGTACTGTTACATACATTGACATGATCTGACCCTTGTGTGATTGGGTATCATATATTATACCCAAAAAACCAGGGGGTGTATATTAAATGACATTGGTGAATGAAAGCTAATGAACGGTGCCAAGTGGTGAATTGAGATTTTACTAGATCATAGTGATATGCACTGATCAGGCTAGACCCATTGTCATTGAATGATGACTAGTGTTCCTGGTGTTGATATCCCATATTCATCACAAACATCTCTAATACACGTCAACAGGTGGTGCATGTCATCGGAAACAGGTGACCGATATTGCCAATGCGAAAACAATTGCCTTTTGGAACTTTTCCTGGATAAACCCTTGACTATCAGACACAGAATAAAACAGAACACAATGATTACACAATACCTCATACTAATCATAAAAAATATGTAACATATCATTAGTGTAATAGTGACACTTGGTGGGTAACACAAATAGGAGCACAAGTAGAACTTAGCTTGTTACGCCACTGGTTTGTCCCATGTACAGAGCCAATATACATCACATTGATCACTGAAAGGTCGTAAATTATCATTAATTTTACCCTTGGCATTCTAATCCATCCTGGTAAAATGATCCCCATGGAAACAACGTCCTATAGAGCTTCCTTTCTCTGGGCAATCCGGACGTGTCCGAATACATCAAATGCAATTTCATACCCATCGTTTTTTGAGAGGACACCAAATTCCCTCACGCTGAGCAAATTACCCAAGTACCTTGGCAATTCCTGTCCAAGCCACACCCTTCTGTAAAAACACACAATCAAGACTAACACATAGGGGTTGTAAGAGACTAAGGGATTCACACCAGAAATAACGTGAGAAACATGTACGTCCAGCCCCCACTGCAAATGGGGTGTGGTTTTTTTTGTGACCTCGCCTAAGTAATACCCTCAACTGAGAGAATGGCGAGATCTGGGTTACAAATCATGGTTGCTATCATATTAAGTATAAAATCTGTAGGAATATCAAAAAAAGAATTGTCATTGATATTTTATTTTGATTCGACAAAACAATTTTAATAAACCGTATTCTTACAGGGAACAACCTACTGAAAAAGTGCTGTGACCTCCATTGTTCCACGGTGCATGCCTAGTCTTCACGGTCCAGTAGCTCGAAAAAATTTTGGGGATAACTTACCCTAATTTCAATGATTGATTGGTAGGAGATATGATGATCTTCAAGCAGAATATTAGCTTTTAAGTCTGAGATGTTCCATTGATGAGAAATGACGTTTTTAATCTGCCCAATTTGTAAGGAACGAATGGTGCATTAATTTAGTGGTGTGAAACCTAATTGTTTTACATTCAAACAGATTGATCTTTTGGTTGGATTTTTAAGGCAGACAAAGTCGCGACTTTTGTGATCTTCCACTTTCCACAAAGTTCTATACTTATATAAATGTGTAGTTGAATCCCCTTCGGCCAAATCTTGTGAATAGGCTATGTAAAGGAATATCAGTAAGGGCAAAATTTAGATCATGACATGACATAAAATCCCATATTTTGTGTTTTCTGATTAAAAAAAATTATGGCAACACACTTAAGATTTTTTTGTATCATGCAATTGGTTTTATATACATGTCCCATACGGAATTTTAGAGAGTGACGTGAACTCTGTAGATGCATGCGATGTCTGAATTGTGGGGTAATTTTACTCACTGCTTTTTGCTTGCGCTACTATCCACTTGTGCCTAGTTACCGTAACCATCGGTATACACCCACTTTGGGTATAAGTCCCACCCCCCATTGTTTTAAAGAAAATACAAGCTAGCATACACCTGCGGGTAAAGCCCAGGTGGTAGTTTAGCATTCAGGAAACAACATGGAGTAAAAAGCACAAACAAAAATTCACATTTTAAAAAAACTGAACTATTTTTATCGAGCAGGTGGCGGCCAAGTTCCTCATTCATTATAGCACAACTCACCAAAAATTGTCAAAGACATTACAGCAATACGATCAAACCACAAACTAATTTGGTGCTTTGATGTGGTTCGGTCATGGGTGTGTTCCCATGACCTGCATACAACCTCGTCCTCGTTCGTTATTCATGCAAAAAAAATTCAGAAATACCCTTCCAGTGGAGTTGATTCTTCAACTCCAACGGTGTTTGGATAGAAATATTCTTAACAACATTTAAAAAAATTCAGATTTTTTGTCACGATTTTGCTTTTACGTGTTAAAAAACCAATGGCGACTCTGAAATTGTGATTTCTGCCGCCCTCCCCTGTATAGAGCCATCACATAGGGCCCAATGCATCGCTAAGTGTGACCCCAGCTGCAAGCAATAAACACTCTCCTGCCGCTCATACTGCCGCATTGCCCAATTGGCAAATTACATTGATTTGACTTTAAGTCTGGAGCAGTGCCTCTTAGATGAGTCCAAGGTGATAGTGCCGCTGGACCATAATAGCTCAACCTGCAGGTGGCATACACCAGCAGCTTTTCCGCTCAGGCATGACACTATGTAATCCCTTAGGTATCTAGCTCAGCAGCTTGATTGCTGCTGTTTGAATTGGCCAGGACCGGGTAGTTTTTTTTTTAACACTAATGATCATACCGCTCCTCTGGGTAAAGAAAAGTTTCTCCTTTTTGTTCACCCAAAACCTAAGCATAGTAATTTCAATGATGTTGCTAGCTGTTAGTAACACTAAATAATTAAATATACTATAATCCCTCCCTAAAAAATCGAACGATATAAATTACTGATTAAAAAGGTAGTAGGTGAATTATAAACTAAATGCCAGGAGCGTTGTTCGCGGAATGTGTTTTTGCTTATTCAGAACCTTGTGCCGTAATGCATGATAACAAAGCATGATGTGAAGTTTGAGAGATTTATCGAGCTGGCTTGGCGCGTGTTCATTTAGGCCGAGTTAAATTAACGCCATTTCATTTCTAACCGTTCGCCTTTTTTATGCGGGGAGGTATATTTGGTTTTCATTCGGTCTAGAGATATCCCACATACATCCCTTTGTCTTGTAAGCCTGGTATAACATTGTTTGGGAAGTCAAAATCCTTGTGATCTGGATAATAATATGAAGTATGATGTAGCCTTTGTGGTTTCATCTACACGTTTCTTGAAATCCCATCTTCTTCAATACCAATCTTGGAAAAGATCTTGTGATTCTCCTGATACCTAATGATGGCGAAAGGATCAAGAAACAAAGCTATGTGGAATATCTCTATCCAGTTGAGGTTATTTAGCACTATACCCACCGAAGAGTCTACTAACTTTGGTTTTCTGGGTGTCTCTGATGCCTTATTACAATGAATGATAACACGACCTTAGCCAAGCATCACACTGAGGTCCATTCATTCTACCTGCACTTTCAGTGTGGCATTAGGTAACTGAATATTGATGCTGACTTTATCTGCCATAAACGCAATTGCAAATTGTTGCAAATCCAGTTAGGAGTAAATTTAACTTTATTGCGGTAACCGCGATGCAGTAGTTGGGTAGAGGACTGCGTTAGGGCAATGCACCTCACAGCATGCAGATAAAGTGAAGTATGAACGAACCAATTAGGCCACCATATGAATGGTGGGGGTGCGGGGGCCAATATGAGTGCCTTCAGTGGGGATGTCAGAAAAAGGGTTCCTCCTGAAGCGTAGGCCATTTGTGTGCAGAGCTTTTTAAAACACCTAAAATTAGAAGGTTGAAAAACTGTTAAAATTGGAAATTAAACACATTTTCATTTGGATTATTTAGATGTGCAACTACAAAATTACACGAGACCCTTCAGCAAAAGGTCTGTAGTGAATACATGAGTAAATTGAAAGGTTTTTCTTCTAGTTTTGTATATTATTGCTATTTATATTTTTAAAAAAATGGTCTTAATGAGCTTAAATTCAATTAAGGTAATTATTTAGAACAATTGCAATATGTCCTGAAATAATTGTTGTTACAGTACTTGTACATTGGTGTAATTATAATCAAGGTTATTATTGATTAAGTTATTGACATCTGTGTCTAATTGTCCAAAGATAATTTAATATTCTAACAGTGCTTGCAGAGGAGTCCCCTATTCTTTCCATTATTCAAAGCAAATGCTGGGGAATACAACTTTATATTCTTTTGGGAAAATTGAAGTTTTAATTAAAAATACATGCAGTCTCGTAAATTTAGCAATCGCATTCCCTCGCAGTTTTGTGAATATAGGCCCATATGAACCTTTGACCTTAATATGTGCACCTGTTGACCTTAATATGTGACCTTTGACCGCAGAACAAATGATTGTTTTCCATGTAATGTATCCTCGATGGGAACCAAGGGTTTGGTGGGCTAATTGTGACTTCACGTTCAATGGGATTGGCAATTTTATATTCTTACAACTGACCTCACATGTCCATTGACCTTGGTTATGTGACATGTGTACTAATCACCAATAGGGGATCTAATGTTGCACCTCTGACTCCAGTTTGGTTTAATTCCATTGAAGTATGCAGATATTACAAGTAAATGTTAACCGTTTTCACAACAACCTACAACAACAGATAACATCATACACACAACAGTGGACAATGTGATCCTTATGTGTCTTCCTGCCTCAAGCAGATGATACAAAAGTAAAAACAAAAATAAAGTAAAAAATTAAAAATCCGAACCACAAAAATAAAAAAACTTTTGCGCTCACTATATTCAGAGAATGTAACATGTAAGCCTTAGGCGGTTGCATAAAAAACTAACATTTTAGTGACACACACATATAGCTGCATTTTATTAACCATTTTTCTTCTGTTTTTGATAGGAATACATTTCAGAAGAATTAGAATGTAATACAATTTGTAAATTGTATCATTTTTCTTTGTTTTTGCAAAATATATGCAAGTAAAGAAATAATCACAGTGCTGATTGAACAATCATTTTTACCTTTTAGATAGGCATGCATATATAATACAAATAAAAACTACCTGCGATGTCATTGAAAATGATCAAGATTTACATTTACTGTTGCTAAAATATTTATCTCCTTTTTGCATACGGTTTTGTGATTCATTACGTTTTTTCACATTTTTCCATGAAACCGTGTATTTTTTTAAGCCAGCTTTGTTGAAAAAGTTAAATCCACTGATCATACGTCCAAAAATCAACGTTCAACACTTAACTTTAGCCGATAAAAATCACTAAATGCTGTCAAAATCTCTATAAATCCTGATAAATTACAGATTATCACAGACGAGTCTTCGTGGATTGTCCTTAACACTTCTGTCAATCGTCAAACATAAAGAATTGATATGTGATTGTCAGTTGAGTGGCAAACACAGCATAAATGATTTGTTACTTTCACATCAACTTGATCAGATCAATGACAATAAATAATAAACAAGTTAAAACAAGTTAACAACCAAAAAATAACATATAATTTATATTAGAAATTAATAATCTAATAAATTCAGATTAAGAGTTCTATAAGGCGTTCAAATTTGGAACAGGGGGGTAGGACATTGCCAACCTAACAGCAACAGCGAATTCAAAACAGCATCAACTTCCGGGTGCTAGTCTTTTTCAAGACTTACCGTAGGATGGCTTCTCTTACCGCATATCGACCGGTTTACCCACAGGAAACCCTTACTAAAGACGAAGCCTGGTCACAATATTTAAATCCTAAATGAGCGTTATTTGAAATTACACTGTTTTGCAGCAAGGTTAAATCCACAACCTTCGACAGAGTTTTGACAAAATACTTTTTCCCTAAATTATCATGATATTACTAAGATCTTTTGAAGGAAGGTTTTTTTTTATGTCACTGAGACCAGAGACTGCGATAGTATATGTACGTAACAAGTTCCCCTAAATACCGTTTGAAAATCCCCAGTGCCCAAATCGAGGCAGGTCGTGTCCGAAACCCCCCGTTGTGAAGCTAAATTTGAAGGAAAAACACAACAAAATGGCACATGGGTTGGAAACTCTTGCCAGTCGAACTAAGGAACCAACTCCTATAACAATCTGGATGGATGGCGTCAATGAAGTCCATGTGCGGTCGTTCGGGGGTTACCGACATTTTTCGCAAGGCATGCATTGCACAAAGAGCTAGTAACTTTTCTATGGTTGAAGAGTGGGTCAATTTTTGCTGAGAGGATAGGAGTAGGTTATCATTTTAACAATCAAAACTGACTATTTTTAGTCCTGTCCAATAAGAAAAAAGGCAATCATTTTGTTTTGTATTTCACGCCGGTGAATTTTTATCACATTCCACCGGCTTTTGTGCTTGACCCCGACCTCTGAAGGCAGTGAATAATGGACACAAGAACTTTAAGCTTCGATAGCATTTTTTTTTATTTTTTCAATTCATCTTAAATCTTAAAGTCTGACTCAAGATTTCGAAATATGGTTTTTTTGTGTAATACTGAAAAATAGTCAACTAGAACTAAAGATAGTAAACTAAATGCACAATTCCGAAATTTGAGATGATTTAGATTTTCGTTTTGATGCAGTAAACATTTAATGTGTAGTATTACTCCCATAGGATACTGTGTATAACAAATTCCTGATTCCGGAATTTTATAACGAAGTTTTGATGTTCTCTATGAAGGAATTCGATTTAAGCTTAGCAATTTCACACAGTGATTAGTATAAGGTGGGACCAAGCATTATGTACATGCAAAAAACACATGTTTGGAAATTGGAGGGCGCCCTCCTCAGGAAATCTCTGAAGATCTGCCTTCTAACTGCTGAGTGGCTTGTACTCTAGCTCATTTTACTTCTAGGATTGTTTTCATTTAATTTAATGTGAAAAATATTTTAGTATCATTGGCGCCAAGTTTAGAATGTTCACAAATAGCTGGCAAGTTAATTTTATATTACTTATTCATCACGAAATCTTTTCATTGGAAATAATGAGATTTTACTTTTGAGGAAAGCGATGATGTTGTAAGTTTTGTCATCTTTGGGGTACTAAACAGCCGACATGAATGCAGACTACACAGCTCTCACACCACTCTACCTTGACCGCTTTATACATAACACGATAGCCACAGTGTGAAGTTCAAAGTGCTCAAGAGAACTACATAGCTCTCAAACCACTCTACCTTATTTAACAACTATCAGTGATTCCCCAAAAGGGTCAAAATTTTGAAATTTTGCTGGAATAGCTTAAAAGTGAATGTCAAATCTCCTTACAATTCAATAAGTTATTTTTCCAAATTAAAAAATTGAGAGGAAAGGAGAAAACAGCAATGTTCGAAGATATGAATTGCATCCATTACGTGTTGTAGAAAGAGTGTCTCGTTGTTGGACAATTATGACTAAAATACCGATTTTGTCTTTATTAAGGCTGCGTTTGTTTTCACTTGCAGGGTATTTAGAATACCAATACAGTTTCCAGACATGCAAAAACCGATTTTGATAGATTTTGTTCGTTTTTCTGATTTATCAAATACTGATAGTGCCTTTTAACAACTAGAATTACATAACACAATAGCCACAGGGTGCATTTCAAAGTGCTCAAACAACTTTATGGCCGTCACACACGCACCACTTTAACTTCACAACTATTACTAGCCACCGGTTGCAGTTCAGAAATTGCATGCACAGCTGTCACACCACTCAACCTTCAGGTTGCACACCACCAAATTAATTGCCATTGGTTATGTACAAAATGGCCCTAGTTAAAACGTAAATTTCTCATTAACGAAGCGACTCAGTCGCTTAATTATGCATTAACCTGGACTGCTAGACCTCTGAATCGCATTCAGCAAGAAGAATCAATAAGTTGACCACGGATTTTGTGAGTACTAAAGCATTAAACAACAACTAATTACTCATTTATCAAGCTCACAAACACTTTGTTGCTTATATTGTGCTGATTTGTATCTTTAAAATAATTTTCTAATACAAATATGGCACAGGAAGTTCCAGTTTCTACTATTTTTCAATTTTAACTTAGACCTGTCACTTTTTTTTACCTTTTTCCCAAACACTTTTTGGCCAGAGGGTGCCAGACCACCTCTATTTAGTGGTGTGGAATCTACACAAATATGCACAACCAATAGCCAGAGGTTACATTTCTAAGTGTTCAAAAGACTTCACAGCTGTTCCAACCAACTCTACCTTTTAAGGCTTTAATGCTGCAACACATTTTAAAGGGTTAAAAAACTGACGAAGACTTCACAGCTGTTACACCACTCTACCTTCACAACTATTTTACATAACACAACGCCACCGTGCCATTCAACTATGGTCAAAATAAGACTACACAGCATATCAACCCTCTCTAAGTAGCATTCATCGAAAGCGTTTTTATGCTGGATGGGCGAGGTGATCGGACAAAATGATGATGTACCATTATCTCTCGTTTATTAAAGTCGATAGCTGCTTTGTGACAGTAATTTTTTTTTTTTTTAAAAAATTTTTTTGTATACATTCATATTGTTCGTGTATCACACAGCAGCTATCTACTCGTTCTTATTTCCGCGAGCTATCATGGTTATTGAGATTAGCGGATACAGATGAGTATCGTGGTATTAGTCCATTGATAGCCTCGAACTTCACCTCCTGTGATTGGCAAAGTGAATTGAACTGTAAAGAGAAATTAATCTCCTTTTCTTTGTTTTGTGTGAGCTCCATAGACTACTAAGCTCATTCATTCCGTTTCGCCTGAGAACATCCTTCCTTGACATTGGGAACGATCTGTCACGTGTTTGGAAGAATCGCTTTTTCTGGATGAGTCTACTATACCTGGAGTGAAGTTCAAATGCTTAAAGAGTGAGGTACGAATTAACCCCATGTCAGCTATATTGAGGCTACCCATCTAATAATCACATCCCCAAACTAAAAAAAAAATCATTAACCGTGTCATCTTTACTTCATATTCATATTATGAAGATACCAAACTATGCAGCACACCTAAGTGTAATGGCCTTCCACTCTATTGGTTCAAAGTATATTTCCTCTTACTTTCATATCCACCAGACCAACAACCTTAAATTTGGCCTTCGATCTGATGTTAATGTAACCTTTGATGTCCCTCAGGCTAAGATATAGGGCCTGGCGACCTTGCCTTATCCTTCGCAGTGTCCCATCTCTGGAATGGATCTCCCAGTGTATCGAATCAGAGAACATACAACATTTAGAAGCCTTCTTAAGACCCTATCAGTGATTTGCTAAATCAGCCAAATCGAAAAATCATCAAAAATCAGATTTTGTCCTGATTAACAAAATGTAACACATTACAGTATCCTAACATAACCCTGCAAAGGATAAGACCAAGCAACCTAATACGGACAGAATCGGAGATTTTGGTCATTGCTGTCCGAAACGTACACTTACCTACAACACGTAATTGAATGGAGAATCGTATCTGGAACAACTGCCGTTTTCTCCTTTCTGTCAATTCTACAACTGGAAAAGGTACCTTATGATAATTCTACATACTTTATCCTTCACTTTGAGCAGTCCTGCAAATTTCAAATATTTTTTCAATCACGATATTGTCTTTAAGTCACACTTTTTCCCCAGTATCTAGTGTTTCTTTTTTCACTTTGTCTACTTTTGTAAAGTTTTTTGCCTATGAATGTCATTTGTATGTTTATGTTATTAAATCTACCAACATGTTTACCAGGGGTTTCCCCGAATATCATCCGAGAATCAATAAGAATATTTATTTTTTAAATTTTTTGACGTACGAGAATCAATAGAAAACAAATTTTGCTTTCATTTATTCTCGGACAGTTTTCCCGGCACCGGAGCAAAGGCCTACAAAATCCCCATGACCATGGGACCCGCAGTCCCGAAAAAAAATTGACAACTGGCAGAAATTTTCATTGGAAAAATACACAACAAACCCCCTAAAACTAATACAAAAGGTTCAAATACGGCCACATTGCCCAGAGTGTGTCAAAATACTGGGCCAGCTGGTAAGGACCTTTGTTCTTATGTGCTTGTTATGTGCACTTCATGCACATATGACAGAAATTTTGCCCACTTCTTTTGAAGGTCCCAGAGCCATGACAGAAATTTGTTTGTAGGCCTGCACCGGAGTAGTGGCGTTAGATTCTTGACGTCCGAGATCAATTAGAATCAGGCAACCCTTCTGCGGGGAAAGTCCGAGATGCAATCAGAATCATTCATCTCCTGGTGGAAATGGCCGAGATGCAATGAGAATCATTCACCTCCTGCAGGGGAAATGGTCTGAGGTGCAATGAAATCTTTTCGCGTAAGCAAATAGTTTATTAAGTCCGATAAGCAATGAGAATCATTGCCGACCGGTTTTGACGGGTCAGTGATTATTCTCCAAGCTTCAGGACAGGTAGGGTTTAAAAGTGGCCACGAATCTCGCCGAAGACCTGAAACTTTAATTCAGCCACAGTTCTAAACCCATTCTGGGTTTGCAATTCTACAAGCCCTTACATTGCGTACCACCCTACATTGATCTAGAGTTAGGGAGTGAATGAAATATCTGTGACCGCTTTGTTTAATTCGAAAGGACCGACCAAAGGGTCCCGGAAAGAGACACAGGGTGTCGGCATTTCCATTTGAACATCGCTCACAGAACGGTTGCACACAGTGGATTTTGTTCAGTAGAATCTGTAATATAACATAAACCATGTACCTGCAACAGGGTCCAATTGATTCTTTGTTCGCACAACATATAAGGAAAATGTTCTTCATTGCACAAAAGATTGGCCCCCTAATTCCCCTCCCTCCCCCCCCCCCCCCCACCCCACTACAACCCCACCTGCCAAAAAAAAATGATTTTGGTAAAAATCAGCGATTGGTGACCAAAAGAATAACCAATTTTGGGCAAATAGCAGCATTTTTTCAGCCCAAATTGGGAAGTTTTGCCCCCCCCATAATGAACTTTTGCCCCAAAAATGTCCCACTCCCCCCCCCCCAGAAAATGAAGTCGGCATTGATCCCCGGTTTTCCTGGTTCTCTTCCACTGCTGCTTGGCTCTAAATATATTAGACAGGATAATAGACTGATAGTTCATTATTGTTTCCTCAATAATATAGCGGAATGCTTCTACTCACTATGAGTTGCAATATGCTCATCCACCAAGGACAACATTTCATGGTTATACGTGTACATACATTGATATGAACTGCCTTTGTGTGATCTGGGTTTCATATATCATACTCAAAAACCATGAGGTGTATTTCTAAATACATTTGGTGAATGACATCTACTGAACTGGTCCAGAGGGCAAGAATGTTCAAGCTCATATTGACCTGTACTCCCTCTCTTACATCTTAAAGCAATATTGGCACATTTTTTTGAAGAGCGCCCCCCAATTTTCAAAATTGATATTTTTGCACAGTTTTACGTCGTAATGTCTAGGAACTATACCTCAAAGCGCAATCTAAAAATGCGTACTTTATCCAAATAAGCGATTTTGTAATTAGAATTGGGATCCCAGATTGGGACTTAACGGCAGAGCTGGAAATGCTACGTTTAGGTCCGTCCAGATGAAATATGCCACCTCGAGAAAATACCTCTAACTTGAACTTGCCTGAACTCTTAAAACAACTAGGAAGAGCGTAGACACGTACATGGCGCTATTCTCCCGGCTATTTCCACATTTGTAAGGCCGTTATCCAGGCAGCGTTGAATTATTATCGGGATCCCCGATCATAATTATTCTAGTACAAAATTTCTTCGTTGGTGACACATAGACATTTTCGAGCTAACCATTTCACAGGTATAGTTTACTCAGTTGCCAGTTACCAATGCACCGTGTAAAAATCTCCAATTTTTTTGAAAATGGGGGCGTCCTTCAAAAAAATGTTTGCTAATATTGCTTTAATTGGTTTTGTGTCATTCCCTCCGTGATCTACCCTTAGAGAGGCGTGCTTGCCATCCCACCCTCTTTTTTCAAGTTCCAGCAAAGCCTGTCTGAAATGCTAGTCATCGCATGAGTGGGTGGTTGTGAACCCGGAACTGGCCAGTATTCTCACCTCCCTTCCCACTACACGGCGCTAACCAGATCCAAACACAGGCTACGAGACCAACCTTTTCAAATAAAATTTAGAACATTGTTCTCATGGACTGGATAGGTTGGTGAGATGCAATATATATGGTGGAGCAACCATGATGCATTTTGTTAATGTCAGCACATATCACTTACAACAATGCGACCGAGATACCATTTCCCCAAGGAAGAGATTGTCCACCAAGTCACCTGATCTCAGCCTGATACAGAATGTGTGGGACCAGGTGAAATGTGAAGCGGATCGACACATAATGGAGCACACTAAACTGTCTCAAAACCGCTGGAATTATACAGCGAGCATGGAGCATGTTCGCCAAAAAGAACATAAACCATCTGGTAGACAGTATTGCGTAAATGCACAGCAATGTGTCGTCAATGCAGGAGAAGAACAAAATGACTATTGAGTGTTCCAACCCGGAGGACAAATCAATTGATTTATTTTGATTTGAAACAGACTTTTCCAAACATTATGTCTTCTTTCATGTGGAAAAAGTGACTTTATTTAATGTTTGATGAATGTAGAGCTTTACATTTCTATGATTGTTTTAATTTGTCTGCATAGTTGTCTTGTTTATTTGTTGGCTGTGTGTTAATGATTTATGCTTATTTACTTCGACTGCAATGAATAAAAAAAAATAACATCGCAGTACCGGAGCACGATGCCGTCCAGATGCCGACTCGGTTGTGAATGGGGCCAAAGGTCAAATGAGGTAAAACAAGGTCACATGGGTCACCAACATGTCACCCAACCCGGCCCCCTCCTTTTCACCTCTAATTACGTATCGTAGCCCTGACGGAACTCATATGGCCATGCAATATATTAAGGAGTTTGTAAAAATTTTGAACACAGGGATCACAACACACACCAGATATACACAACACAAAAAGACACACAAACAGATAACATTTGACATAGAGTAACCAGAGTAGTAACTGTTATGTGCCTTCTGGCAATCTTGCAGACGACACAACTATACAGCAAGTAAACGTTGCGGGTTCCCCTGGCAAGATGGCGGTATGGAACATGACCTCCGAGGACCTTTACCTGGGTCCATGACCTTTGAATCATCAACATATGAAGGAACCCTATTACATTTCCCCTAAGTCTGGTTTAATTTTAATTTAATTAGACTAAATAAAATCTTTCGAAGGCCTGAAAATGAAAACCTAACAAACTGGACACAACAACACACCACACATACACAAACACACCAAAACGGGAAAAAACCACCACAGACAACATGCATGCTCACAAAATCTCCTTCTGCGTTTTTAACCCAGAGGGGTAATAAAAAAGTATGAAATGAAATTTGTAACTGAAAATTGATTATTATTTGTTACTTTAGACCTTTGACCATATTTTGCAAAGTGCCACTTTTTCAGGAAAACATGTCATTTTTGGAAAAAGAGGGCGTGTTTGTGTTGTACCAAAACTGTTTTTTTTAAAGGTGCGTGTTCCGATTGTCTTGGGAACCCTCTGATTTACCCGGAGGGAAAAGTCGTATCGATTGTGGATATCAGATTTGTTTGAAAGGCCATATTTTTCTCATTGAGTTCCTTGAAAGTTGAGCCCTCAAGTCCATTTCATTCCCAATGATTATAAAAAAAAAAAAAACCTGTTTTAGTGTTAACCATTAACAGGGCTCGTGATAACATGTTTAGCATAGGAGTTTGCTACACATTTTCTGCCATTTGCTGCAATTTTAATGATTGTGTAGCAATTTTTCCCGATACATTGTGTACGTTGTCTATAAAAAATGATTCAAAGCAAGAAGAGCTGTTGCAAAAATTGCTAAACAAATAAGCCTGGACCATCAATATTAGCACAGTTATTGAATAGGCTTTGCACCATGCAATATTGCGTCATACCATCAAAACCGCAAGTTTGTTTTCCACGGTACATTGATGGAGTGTATATGCAAGTGCCAGCTCTCATATCAAGTAGAGAACACAATTACACATAAATCGGAACAGGCACCTTTAATAGTAACAACTTTTGATGGTCAGAGACAAATGTTTCCTCTATTCAAAGACTTTTAAAAATACAGCAAGTAAAAACTTGCATCTCCCCTGGCAAAAGTGGGCAGTATGGAACATGGCCTCAGGATGACCTTTGCTCTATGACCTTTGACATCATCCACAAATAAAGTAACCCCTACTGACTAAGGCAAAAAATTTTCGTTTGGCGTTAAACCGATAGGACCCTAATAAAAAAACCAGCCAACTCAAAAGTTTTTATAAAAATTAGCACCAAATATAAAAAAGTTCTGCCGACGACCCATTATTTTCATCCACCAGTAAAAATATTTTTTACCAACACAAAGACGAAAAAAAATAAAACAAGACAACAAGTAACTACAACAAGTAAAATAAAACATCTTTGCTATGTATTGAAAAAAAAGTTTTTCCCACTTACTTTGTTCATGCCCAAAGGCCCACGAATTTAACACCACAAATTGATACAGATAGTATGGGCGAAAACTGCAAAGCAAACATACCACAGCAGACACAGTTCGAAACATGTACATACGGCACATGTTTTTTGGCAAGAGGCGGGGGTGTAAAACGGAATTACGTTCATGACGAGGAAAACAAATTTAAATAATTTTGCCTATTAGGATGATGAAAAAAGTATAGACCAAGAGGCGGGGGTGTAAAACGGAATTACTTCATGCGAGGATAAACAAAAAGTTGAATAATTTTGCCTATTAGGTGATGAACAAAGTATAGACCACACGGAAAAGGGGCCCCGGGGTGTAAAAACGAATACTTTCATGCAGGATAAACACAACTCAATAATTTTTGCCTATGGTGATGAACAAAGTATAGACCAAAGATCTGTGCTCTGGATACCCAGAGGGTGTAATTTTTTCCATCCCACAATGCACTATTTTTGGAAATTTCACCTCAACAAGTCATTGGGATATCCACAATAATTCTATTCATTAATACATCAAACCCTGACTTGCACTCTCATTTTTGCCCCCAAGGTGCTCTACTTTTGAGCATGATCATGAAGATCCTGGCTGATATCTAAATTCTAATTTCTGATCAAGCTACTGAAAGTTTATACATAGGATATGGCAATGCATTCTGGTTTTGATGCAAAACACTCTCTGGTGGATCCCAGAGTAAGGAGCAACAAGGTTAAGGCCAAAACAAAAAAAAAAACATTTAATGTTTTTTTCTCAGAAAAGAAATGAAAAAAAGCACTATTTTAAGATTATGCTAATGCAAAATGCCGGACTTTTTTTCTTATTGCACTCTTTTGACCCACTTTTTATTTTTTCTGAAATTTAAAAACAAAATCTTTCAAGCAAGGTAAATCTTTAAAAAAAATAATCGCTTAAAAGACCATTTTAATATGCGCCAGGTCTTCTGCGACAAACTAGTTTTTTTTCTTGCCAAACGTCTTTAATCTGCATGGTAAGAGTGGTTGGTAAGGCTGAAAGATGACAAGAGATAGCGCTTAAACATTTGTAAAGCTGAAATTCAATTGGTTATTGAAATGATTATAAAGTTATTAGCCAATGAGAATGTGTCTGACAGATAATGTTCAAGGAGGCCTTAGTTGATCCATTTTTTTCACATCATGTTTTCTACTTACTGATTGCCGTGTTCGGTTTTATTTCAACTCTGATTTTATCTAATTCAACATTCCGGTTCAACCTCTTGTAAGCTGAATACTTGTTGGTGTTCACTCAGCGGGTGTTTGTATTGAGTCAATCCCACATATTTGCAACCGTTTTGGAATTTATCCTCAAAGTGATCATGTATCCACAAAAATTCCGATTCAACACACACACAAACCCCAACTTTTTCACTCATTTTAGCCCCAAAGCATTAGTACTTTGGGAATTTTAGCATGATCATGAAATATTTTGTGGGCCTCTAAATTCTTGAACCTTTTATCCCTAAGTTACTGACATGCGGTTTTGTTATATTAGCAGTATAGGCAGGATTGCAAGCATTATGGGATTGGTTCAAAACACCCTCTGGTGTTCACTGTGTATTAAATTTTTTTTTTTTCAGAAGTTTTTCCAATTACATGGTTAAAGTTTTCTTGTTCTGAGTTATATATTGTGTTTTCACTGATGAGAGCCTGCCACTTGCTTACACTTTGGCGACGAAAATGACCAAAAAACCCCGTTTTACGGGCCCGACGACCATGATTTTTCAAGTTTTGCGAATTTTTATTAATTTCTCAATTTTGGCAAATTTTTTTATAAATTTGTTTGTAAAATTTTTCATTTTATCTCTTGATTTTCAGATTTGGGGCTATTTTCTAGGGGCAATTTGAGCTCCAGAAACAAAAACCAATTTTACAAAGTAAAAATTCGCTCCTCCGACCGACAGAACCCTACTCGCCCATAAAACAGCGTTTTCTTTTTCGCGCCTTACCACCAAATTTTTTCTAGTGCAGTTTTGCATACCAACTGGGGGAGGCACTACTAATGATAATTGAGGTACAGCCTACTAGTTACTAAACAGATTCATGAATTGCTTAAAAGGCATTTCATGATCCGCAACCTCCGTCCCACCGATACCTAAAAAGTTGATATTTATTTCATACTAAATCTTAGCTTCGTAATCCAAATGTACTAATCGTATGTGCAAAGCGATCGCATCTGTAAGGAAATTCGCAATTTTGTATTTTCTGTCCAAAAACGGACAGAATTACACCATAGTGGCTATGGGATCATGGGAGGAACAAAGCAATTGCTCGTAATCACAACCCACAAGATCGGGATCAACTAAAATTTTGTGAATAAACTTTTCCCGAGGACATCTAGAACACATGTGGTCTTGTAGAAAAGTGCAGGACTCATGATCATTGAACCCTTAAAATTGTGAGTTCGAGCCTCATTGTGGTCAACGTGTGTGTCCTCGGGCAAGATATTTAGTCTCAATTGTTTCGTTGACCCAAGCAATAATTGGCTGTTATGGGGGATATTACAATCTAAGTGCTGATAAGGTTGTGCGCCTTGCCAGCAGCCACCTAGATTATGCGAAATGATTATGACGATTTCCTGATGGCAGTGGTAATAATAATTGATAATCACGCCTTGAGCACCCCGTAAGGTGGATATGTGCGCATTATAAATCAACATTATTATTATTATTATCTAGTGAACCATGAATAAAACAGAAGGTGCTGGAATCACAAAATGCACCTCTAAGCCTCAATTTTCATTAATAATGTCCCCCACGTAGGTAGCACGTAGGTACTTAATGTACTTGATCAATGGACTACTAAATAGTCTAGGCCGGGGGCACTTCCATTACAGGATGTGCCTCAGGATAGACCCCTTTTTCAAACTGGCTTGTACCCAATGGCCCCCTTTCTTGTGTTACTGTCCTACCTATTACCCAATTACCCCTTTTTAAGATCTTCAGATACTCAATGACCTGAATTTTCTCCTTTCCTGTTACATAAAAGTATCCACTTTTTAAAAGAATTTTAACACCCAAATTCAAAATTTTATAACTTCATGGCAAAAATTTTATATTCCATGGCAATTGGAACTCTGTAAGAGAGACACTTCCCATTTGAACCACAGGTTGTTACCTCAATGGCCCCCTCTTAAAGTTTCATTCTGGATGACATTTTTAGTTCGGTTTTGTACCAAATGACCCCTTTTTTTGGTATATTTTACTTGAAAGGCTCCTCTTTTCACCAGGCCGAGGCACTTACCGTCACCTCAGATAGGTACTATCAGCTGGTTGGCTACAATGCAACTTATGACAAAGATGCTTTTTTTTGTTAAACAAGGTGAAATGTTTGAAAGAAGTCCACCTAGCCAATCAACTGCTCCACATAGCAAAACAATCCACATTTGGCAAAATTTTCATTTTTGATTGAATTGGTACCACCCGCAAAGAATAATGACCCTGGGCTATTCATCATCTATGAAGAACTTATCAAATGGTGAGAGAGACATGGAGTTTGAAAAGGACAGTCCAAAATTTAGAGAGAAAGCCCTACCTTTTGCATATTTCGTAAAGCTTGCTTTTCTTGCAATGGCAAAGGAGAAACCCGGTAACCTTCAAGACACTTGTTTGCTGATCTCACCATGAAGTCAGCTTGGATTTCGTCAAGGATAATCGTAATTGCTCCAAAAACTACTCATAGCATCCCCAAAATAGAATGCATCTGCAAATATAAGAAAGTGAAGAGAAATAAAAGATACATTTAATGTGTGGGAGGAATTGCACAAGGAAAATAGATAGTAATTTTTGAAGATTTTACTCAAAAGTGCGGCCGCAGTGCCCACTCAAACCATTTCTACTTACATAAAAACCACCTGGCCTGTGCAACTCCTATATTTTAGCACCTACAAAATCAGGGGAACTGCCGTTGAGCCCACCCCCCCAATGCAATGCGTGTGGGGAATAGCATTTGTTAGGATAATAACTTAGTAACTAGTGAAATCCTACAGATTGCTTTGTATTGTAACACATAATGGAAAGTTATATCCAAAAATTCGCGTTACATCATCTTAAAACCAGGTAACCAGAAACCATTATTATCAGATAAACATAGATAACTATCTTTCGATTTAGATTTTACTTTCTTAAAAGTGTCATTGAACATGTAATGTTACAATTTGGACCACTCTTATCAGGTTCTCATCAAGTCCACCAACATTCAAATACTGCCCTAACATTGAGGGATAGCAGACCGAGCCTCGGTCCACCAAGGACGTGGTGAGTTTCCTCTCCCCCTATTATAACTCCTGCTTACAGCCCGGATTGGCCATGAGGGAGAGGAAATCAACCGTGTTTACAACAATTAGTTAACTTTTTGCTGCTCATGTACAACCAAGTCATGCACCAGGCTATACAAAAACTAGTATCCTCGCACTTTCAATGGATTCAAAGATCATGGGGTCATTTGAGGTCCAATGTGTTGTCACCCCATATGAATCTTTGGGCAATCTGCGAACCACAAATGCTTGGTAAATAGTAATTTTTTTTGGGGGGGGGTGCGTGGAATTTTGTGTTTCTGGCTAAAATTATCCTCAAGCAAAACCCCTGCCACCTAAAGTATCCCGACAGCAAACGCCTGTGTGTCTTTGCACTGTTCGGCACATTACAACACTAAAGCGTTCACTTCTCACCAGGCCTAATTTACACAGACAGCCAATTTTACAACTAATACCAGTATGTGCGCTTGGTAAATTCTCGCAAAGAAAATTAGGGTTAATCCAGAGTTAATTGTTAAATCCTTACTTATAACCCCAAGGATGCCCCCCAGACTGCATTACATTCACTTTACCTGGTAATACTTTTTAACCAGTTTACCACTTCTTCAACTGGATTATGGACTCCTGAACTGGTTTCACATTGTACTATGGCAACATTGGTCCACTAGTGGTCCATTTGTAGTAGTGTCTTGTACTGTTTCTATCTATCTAAACGGCAATGGTACTGGTCTCGTGGATGAGAGCCACTTTATACTTCAACCACACACAACAGTGGCAAGATTTGTCCCTTCTCCTTCTCCATATGCGGCCATTCTCTAAAATGAGAAGCGTAGAAGACAAAATGTTAATCCACTGACGAATCTTTCTTACAGTAACCTCTATTGGCTCTGTCATATATAGTCATGAAGAAAACTCTTACGTCCAATCAATAGACTCTATCTGTCACAAACTCTCTAAGCTTTTTACCACAATATCTTTTGAAACCATGTAAATTGTTTCTTTTCTTTTCTTTCCTTTTTATTTTAGGACAATGTTAAAGCAATGATGACACATTTTTGACATCTGACAGAAATAGGGACATGCCAAGAGCCTTACCTCAGCCCAAATTCATAAAATCCATTGCAGGAATCTTGCCCTATAGGCCTACACAGATCATGGACTTCTATGTATAGGGCCCTATATGCCCATTGTCCATAGAAGGGGACTTACAAACTGGATTTTTAAAGAAAAATCACATTGTCCCCAATTAAATTTCATTCATAAAATTCACAGGATGTATTAGTGGTATAAATAATCCAAGATCAGAGTTTTGTCAAACTGTGTCGCCAGTGGATATTTTTGTTTTATTTTGGTTTTGTTATAATAAATAGACTCAAACAGCTGTGACTATGTCTCTGATTGGCCTAAATACATCATCTGCTAACCATAAAATGAACTGCTATCCTCAGAGGTTATAAAGTTATCTTATACAAGGCCAGTGGTGTAACCGAGGAAGTCTAGCATAGGAGCAAAATTTTGGTCAGTTAGTCCCGTGACCTCATTCCAATTACAGGAAAATGCGCCCAAATGACCGGGGCTGGAAGGTAGTTGTTTGGTTAAAAATTGCTGATTTTACAAGATTTTGGCAGACATTACCGGGGGGCCCCCGCGCGTGCCTCCAAAACACCCCGGATCTCCAGTGCATTAGTCGGAACTCTTGAATGAATGCGCGTGTGGCGCACGAAATCCGCCAAGTTTTTTACTTTATTTGCCCAAATTTAGGCTGAAATTTGGTCGAAAATCTCCCAGGAAGAGCGATGAAAACACATATTTTGGTATAAAATTGGATTGATTGAGCCATATTTATTGGCGAGCTATGAGTTGCAAACATCTTGGGCGAGACGCAGTCGAGCCTAATATTTTCAAACTCATAACGATACAATAAATATTCGGCGTAAATCATCCAATTTTTATCATTATTATTTTTGGAATCCCAATATTGTCCAACCTTTGTAGTATCCATACAAATAAACAAATAATGGTCCAATCGTCCCCGCTTTTTCGAGGCCCCCCCCCCCCATCACATCATAAAAGGTTCAATAAAATGTGTGGGGCCATAGGTGTGTGACAACATTAATTAATTTTTGCCAAAAAAAATGTTGCATTTTGGAGCATATAGGTATGTTTAATTTTGTAACATTATTACTGGAGGATGGTTTGCTGTTTTTTCCTGATAGTTTTGCTTTTGCCAAACTATAAACTCTCCTTCATAAGAAGGATATTCTTGAGCTTCTACAGTTGGGACAGTAACAAGGCAACAATTGTGTTCTGACATAATGTAATGGGTTGCAGGATTCGCTCGAGAAATGGTTTTGGCCAATTCTGTCTGTGCATATTGCCCGATTAGTGATCACACCTGGAGGTTTTGGGAATGTTATTTGACCCCATCCTATTAGAAGGTCATAGAAGCCTCATCATTATCTGATACCTATTGTCTCTAAATGCCCTGGTGACATGAAATTTCTTCAAAATCTACGCTTATCACAAGGATCTACATTTAAATTGGACACAAGTTAGGCAAGGTTCAGGCCGGCAATCATATGTTCAATTATATAGCATGATTTTTGGTATCATTATTAAAGGGAGCATTTTTATCACAACCCTCGTCCCCCTGACTTACAAAAAAAATTGAGATTTGATATCCCATCGGGACCCTTAGCCTTAGTATCCAGTGGGTACCAAAATCGTACGTGCACCCTATCTAGGGACAAATGAAAGGGCTCTGTTATGTATTAAACATGTTCGATCAAATGGAATATGAAAGTCAGCATTGGTTGTGGAGCAAAACACCCACTTCTCTATCCAAACTAGATGCAATCCAGGAGACTTTGCCATTTTCATCATTGGTATTCCCAAGAGTGAGCTAACCCAGCCTTACATCCAACCACTTGGTCATCGCAGGGCAGTGGAATGTCACTCTTTTCCACTGGCATGTTGTATGGCAAGCACCCAGATCTCTTCAGCCAGGTACCTTGAGTTCCTTTTCCAGCTGTCTTTCGCCGTAGGCGCTCCTCAGTCAGGTCTCACAACTTGCTTGAAAGTCCCCAGGTCCACTGGCCTCCCACAGAAGATCCTTTCTCCCATTCTCTGTAGGCTTAGGGAATGCCCTTCCTGATCATGTAGCATCAAACAGGAATTGCAGAGTTTCAAAAGGGAGGTTAAACTCGCTTATCTAGGCGCCAATACCGCATCGTTACTGATTAGATTAACTCTGTTACGTAATGCCTAATTATCCTAGACACTAAAGTCGTTCTTTACGAATTTGCAAATTTCTTGGATTTTCTGTCCTATAAACAGAAGAAATTACAGAGTGGTTTCTAGGAACCATGGGAACAAGCATTTTTATCCTTTTTTCATAACACAAAAACACAAGATCAAGATCAACTCAATTTTGTGAATAAGCTTTTCTCAAGATCTCTATGAACCATGAATAAAATATAAGTTACGTTCCTTAAATAAAAAATTATTAATCGTGCAATTACTATAGACAAGACTGTATTGAACGTTTTGAGACACAATTGATAGGTATAATCTCTAATCTACCATCGTGCATTTTGAAGATTCCTATATTTTAATATTTTTACCTTTTAACCTGAATAACTGTAGGTCGCAGAAAGAGCTTTTGTAAAGTTTGCTATATTTTTGACCTTTGAACTGTATGTTTCCGAAAAGGTGACCCATCTGACTTGTGAATCGGCTTGTATACAAATCATGATACTGGCCAAAAAGCCAACTGCTTCAATCTATTAACAACAACCTGCATTAACTAGGACCAATAAGGACTATAATTTATGCAATTCAGTATTGTGACGTGGTTTGAAGGCCATTCGCAGAGACCACTCATGAATTGCCTTATGACAAACTGCTTGGAAACAGATGGCATACTAGTCCAAAACCCCAAATAAAATGTGGTTCATCAGCATGAAACAGAACATGGCAGGATTTATATGTTGCTTTTTCATTGTTTGGTGGGGGGTGGGTCATTGGGGGAAGGGGTCATGGGAATGCTCATTCATGCATGAATAGAGTATCCCCCTGAACAAAAGCATGCAGAATTCAAACACATGAACATACCTTGGCATTACTCTTTGAATAGATGTAGTAAAGACTGCCGTCACCAGCAGGTTCCCGCTGCCCTGAACTGTGGAATACATGTGTAGTCATCTGATGATACCCGCTGATACACTTGCAAAAAACTATGTCAAATTTTAGAAAACTTGTGATATCCTGTGGCTGAGATGTACCACCTTAAAGGCTAATGGGGTCAAAGGTCATATAGGAATTATCTGTCCATCTGTGAACATCCATGCCAATAATTATTTTGCCCAATCGAGTGATTTGGTTTAGGTGTAGGGAAGCAATAAGAGGGACCAGGGGCATACCAGGGGTCACTTTCAGAGGGGGCAACTTCCTGGGTCGGAGGGCAGATTTCCCATTTTGAGGTGGTTTTGAGGCCAAATTTTTCCTGGTGGAGATAAATTTCCCTGTGAGCATGGCAAAAAGGGCTGATTTAGCATGATTTTCAAGCTTTTGTTCCCGGTCAAAAGCTTTCTTCTGGGGTGGCTACCTGCCCCCCCCCCCAATTAAATCCCCCCCCCCCGCCTGTTACACTACTACAAGGGACCATGAAGTTCTTTGAAAACAAGTCCAGGAAAAGGGTTAAAGATATTTTCTTCTCTGTTTTGCAATGTTCAAATTATTAAAAAAAAGAAAAAACATTAAAATAATAGTTTGACAAAGATATTACCTTCCTACAGATCGTTTATCTGTGGGTTTTGTAATGTTTTTCTGCTTAGAGAGCTTTTTGAGCTATTGATTAAAACCAGAATTATCACTCTCTTCATGGTTTATTTATATATGAACAACGCAGTTCTCGAACCACAAAGGTCCCCCGCCCGCGCGATAGTAATGGAGGGAAATATAATTTTAAGATCACAGGGAGAATTGTGATGGAAAATAAGTGTTCTCCAACCACAGAGGCCCTGCTGCCATAGCATTTGCAATTTGACGGTATCAATGTTTGACTCCTTGACCATACAACTATTTGTAGTTATTTGACCTAGATGACCTACTTGACCGTGAAATGACCTATCTAACACATGTTGAGTTAGTTGACCTGAATACCCCTGACCTTGACATGACCTTCAAAATTTTTGGCAATGAATTCGTACTACACCCATCAGTTTTCATGACCATACTACCAGGTATGGTTTGACCTTGGATGACCCCACACTAACCTTGAAATGACCATAACATTTTTTGGCACTGAAGTTTAGACCACAAACCCACCAAGTTTCATCATCTTACCACATGACTTTAGTGATTTGACCTTGGATGACCCCACATGACCTTGAAATGACCTTCAAATTGTTTTGGCACTGAATGCTGACCACACCCACCAAGTTTCATCATCCTACCACCTACTTATTGGTTTGGACCTTGACTGCCGACATGACCTTGAAATGACTCAATTTTTAAGCACTGAATGTTGACCACACCCACCAAGCTTCATCATCCTACCACAAAATGACAAGGACTCCTAGCAATTTAATCCCTTTGACCTTGATGACCCCTCTGACCTTGAAATGACCTTCAATTTTTTTGGCACTGAATGTTGACCACACACCAAGATTTCATTCATCATCCTACACAATTGACAAGGGCTATAGGAATTTATAACCATGTTGACCTTGAAATGACCCCGCATGTACCTTGAAATGACCTGTCAACTTTTTCGGCACTGAAAGTTGACTACCCCCACACTTTTCATCATCCTTCCACAATTACCAGGCTATGAAGGAATTTATTATCCCATTTTTGACCGCATTTGGCCTTTGACATCTGCCCCCATGCCCACCTTGCCCCACCTCCTAACTCTTCCACCGTCTACTTGGGTGACATCTATGGGTGCGAATATGGACACCCATACTTGCTTAGATCAAAAGATATCGTGTTTACAAAGGCTTATACCATATTTCCTATTTTTTGACCAAATATGAACCTATTTTTGGACCATCTTTGACCTTTGACCCATGGCCACATGCCCCACCTCCGAACTCATCCACCTTCTACTTGGGTGACATCTAGGGTGCGAAGATGGACACCCTTACTTGCTTAGATCAAAAGATATCGTGTTACAAGGCTTAGAACAATATATCCTTTTTTGACAAATTTTGACCCTATTTTTGGACCATATTTGACCTTTGACCTATGTCATATGACCCACTTTACATCCCAGCCACGCCCTACTTGAGATACATCTATTTTGCGAAGATGGACACCCACACTTGCTTTAGTCCAGAGATATTGCGTGGGACGACGGACGCATGCACACACGCACGCACACAACGACGCATGCATTTCTATAGTCCCCCCCTTTGCCAACTAAGTTGGCGGGGGACCAACAAACGATCCATGAAAATCTCTCTGTGTCTACCTGTGTGTGGTGTGTGTGGGTGGTGTGTGTATGTTGCGTGCTGCGTAAGATTTTCCTATTTCAGAAAAGGAATTGTGACGGCGACATTAGGCCATTGGAATAATAGAGATACATTTTTCACGCATAAAAATAACATACTTCAAAACATAAGGGAACGTAATAAGAGGTTAAAGACTCCAGGTAATTTGTAAGCCGACTTTTAAGTTTTCCATACCTTTAATCACCAAATGTGTACATGAATTATCATAAACGCATACTCATTGAATTAAATTAAACCACAAAGGTCACGGAAAGGTCAAACAGGGTGCAGGGGAAACATGCCTTGGAGTGGTGTTTTCTTGTGTTAACTACCATTTCTGTCGTCGGTGACTTAATTCGCCGGCGACATTAATTATAAAATTTGTTTCATTTTTAACCCATCGGACGCTGATTTGGTTCTTAAAGCTCATTTCATGTGAGGGCTAATGTATATAAAGCTTTATAACCATGCAAAAATATGATTTCAAAAACTTGAGGGCGCACTATTTTCAAGTGGTCTCTCTTTAAATTAATCTTCACTTTGTTGCAGTACTGCATTGTTGTTGCAATACTGCAAAGTGATTGCCGTACCAATGGTTTGTTGAATGTCGCATTGCAGCCCGCACTGCAGTGCATGGAAGTATGAACGGACCTGTAGCTTTGGGCCAGACGACTCTGTATTATTTTTATTTATTCTGTGGGGGGGTTCGCCACTCCCCCATCACACAATTCCTGTTAATTCCCGTTCCCAGCATTGAATAATTGCTTGTACCCATTTATACACCTGGGTGGAAGGAGTAATTTGAGGTTTACATCGCCTTACACAACCTTTTTGGCACAACATGTTGGCCGCAGCGGGGCTCGAACATAACTGACCTTGAGTGTGGGACGAGCGCATCAATTCACTGGACCACACATTGTAGCTGATGGCCAGCAATTATCAACTGTTGACAGATCTGTGGGGTTTCCACATTTTGCTAATTATTCCAGGGTTCTAAAAGGGATCCCTTAGAGTACCAATTTTCCATCACGCAAATATACCCTTTAAAACCTTGGACCAGCTGAAAACATATACCCCTATAACATGCCCATTTTCACTAAACTATGCCTCCATCCATGCCTTGGGCTGTCAAACAGGAGTGGGGGAGAGCTTCCCCCTGGTGGGATCATCCCCTCTCCCCCTCCCCCCCCAATGATGTTTCTGCATATGTCCAAATTTGGAGTAACAAGGGGGGGGCCGTTCTCGACCCCCAAGTCTCGCCTGCTTATTTTTTTTTTTTTAATTTTTTATACCTTTATTGCACTTACAAGAACATTCAAAACCGATGTGTGGAGCAAAAGTGTGACCCCCTAACAGGCACGCAATGCCCACAAAGCGGGGACCCTAACCCACCATCAAAATAAATGAACAAAAGATTTAGGTACAACGTACACATACATAATGGATACAAACATTATAGCTGTAAGACAAAGAGCATCACACCAGATTACAACTGTACAATTAGAATGTTCCCAAAGAATATTGCAAAGCATATACAGTGGAGGATTGCAGATATCCCCATCCCCAACACCCCCCCCCTCCCCAATACCCTACAACACCCCACCCTATGCACCATTCCACCCACCCCATCCCCACCACCCCCCATCCCCTACACCCCACCCCCCCACCCCCTCCCAACACCGCCGCAAACCACCCCCACTCCCCTCCCCACAACCCCGCACAACAATGACCCCCACCTACCTCCCACACCCCAAACAACAACACCGCCAAAAACCACACCCCCTCCCCCACACCCCTCACCACCCACGCCCTCCCCAACAGCCCCCTTACCCCCCCCCCCCCTCTCCCCAACGCCCTCCTCAACACCCCCCCTCCCCACGCCGCACCCCTCCCCAACACCCCTCAAACACTCCCCTCCCCAACACCCCCACAACCCCCCTCTCCTTCCTCTGTACCCCCCCACACCATCCCCCCCACCCTCCATCCCCCCCCCCCTCTTCCCGCCCCACACCGCTTAGCCCACCCCCCCCCCGATCCCAACCCCCACACCCTAGCCCCACACCACCTCCCCCCTCCCCCACAAGCCCCACCCCCTCCACACCCCCCCCCTCTCTTCCTCCCCACCCCCCACTCTCCTACTCCTCCCCCAACCCCCCACTCTCCGCCCTCCCCCCCTCCACCCCCCCCCCTCCCCGTTCCCACCGGCACCGCCCCAACCTCCCAACACCCCGCTCTCCTTCCCAACACCCCACTCTCCTTCCCAACACCCAAACATCCCATCTTGCCCCTTCCCAACACCCCACAAAACCCGACCCCCCTCCCAACACCCGCAACACCCCTCCCCCAACAAAACCCGCAAACAACCACCCTCCCCCCCTCTCCACACCACTGCACATCCCACGCCCTCCACCCCTCCTCACCACCCCGCAACACCCTCTCCCTCCCAACCCACCGCCACCCCCATCCCCACCCCCTCCCCAACACCACCCTCACCACCCCCCGCCCGCCCTCCCCAACACCACAGCAACAACCCCCCCCTCCCCAACACCCCCGCACACCCCCCCCCCTCCCCAACACCCCCGACACCCCACACCCCCCTCCCCAACACCCCGCACCCCCACCCCTCCCCAACACCCCCGCAACAACACCCCCACCGCCCCGTCCCCAACACCACCTCAACAACCACCACCCTCCCCACACCACCGCCACACCACCCCCCCTCCCCAAACACCCCGCTCCACACCCCCCCCGCCTCCACCCCCCCCACCCACACCACACCCCCGCCACACCCCCCCCCCGCCCTCTCCCCAACCCCTTCCAGCCCCCCCACCCCCTCCCCCACCCCACCCTCACGCACCCAACCCTCCCGCACCACCCCCCTCACCCCCCCCCCGCGCTCCCCCCCGCATCCCCGCAACCCCCCACCCCCTCCCCACCACAGCACTGCAACAATAACGCCCACCCCCTCCCCAACACTCCCACAACACCCCACCCACCTCCCCAACACACCGAACCCGCCACTACAATCACCACCACCCCCTCCCAACACCCCTCCACGATCCCCCACCCCTCCCCCAACACCCTTCAACACCCCAATCTCCTCGTCCCCAACACCCCAATTCCTCCCCAACACCCCGCAACACCCACCCCAACCCCTGCCCAACCCCTCCCCACAAACCCCTCACACCCCCCCCCATCCCCCACACCCCATACCCCCTTCCCCACACCCCGCCATACCCCACCCCCTCCGCACTACCCCACCCCTCGTCAATACCCAGCCCCCTCCGCAATACCTCATCCCCCTCCCCCATACCCAACTCCCTTCCCCAATTCCCCGCACCACCCCACCCCTCTCCCCCACACACCCACAATAATCCCCCATCCCCCCTCCCCAACGCCCCCCACCCGCCCCTGCCCAACAACCCCCAATATCCCATCCCCCCTCCCAACCACTCTCCCCCCTCCCAACAACCCATCCCCCTCCCCAACCCCCCATGCTCCCCTCCCCAACCCCCAACCCCCAAAAACACAACACCCCCCTCCCAACACCCCATCCCTCCCCCACATCCCCACCCCCTCCCAACACCGCCCATGACCCTCCCAACCACCCCAACCCCTCCCCACCCTACACACAGCTCCCCAACACCCCCGCACACCCTACCCCTCCTCCTAACACCCCCACCCCTCCCCAACACCCCGCCTGCTCCATGTAAACCCGAATATTGCATATCCAGGTACTGATTCAGCTATACAGCATTACGCATATTTAATTAGGTCAATTGTAACACATAATGCCCCTTTATTGGCACATATGCACTTTGACCTAATTCTGATTCACAACAAAGAATGAATGCCAACTAGTTCTTCCTGTAGTGAAGAAATTTTGCCTATCCGATTACCGTTTCCATCAGCATACAGCAATTATGCATATTTAATTAGCGCTCGTTTACCTACCTCCAGGCCGCATATATCACTTACTTTCAAATGGCAACAAGATGCGCACCATATAGGCCCTCGTGCAGTGAAGGAATTTTGTGTATCCTATGTACCGTTTTCAAAAATTATAGCATTACGCTGATTTTTGCATATTTAATTAGCTCTCATTTGATACTTAATTTGCCCGAAATAGGCCCAAAATCTATCAGGTCGAGAACTCTTCAGCCCCCTCTTCCTTTTCACCAAGTTTACAACAAACATCATTATACGCCTTAACAGACCTCTAGAAAACTTGTACACGAGCCTTTTTTTTTTCTTAAATTAGTGCAAAATTATCCCTTATTAGCATATTTTACGCCCAAATCCACTTGACCCCAATTATATTATCACACAAAAGATGCATGACATATTATTCTTCTTTCATGTAGGAAGGAATTTTGCCTATCCGATTACTGTTTCAGAGATACCGTACTTTGCCATATTTAATTAGCTCATTTACACACCTAAGCCGCAATATATCACAACACTCTTTCAAATTGCTAAAAGATGCGCACCATGGTAGGCTTTCATGCAGTAAGGAATTTTGTGTAGCCGATTACCGTTTAAAAATTTATAGCAATTACTATGATTTTTTGCATATAATGCTCCTTTGCATACTTAATTTGGCTGAAATACGCCCGAAATCTAAGCAGTTCGAGAACTCTCCAGTCTCCGCCCGCTCCCTTCAAACCAAGTCAATCATATACACGCCCTTAATACGGAACTCCTGAAAAAACTTGATACACAAGCCTTTCGGGAAAATTTTCGTAAATTAATGCAAATTAAGATTTTCTGTATTAAGCATATTTTACGCCCAAAATCTAATCAAGTCGAGAACTTCACATGGACCCGCTCCTTTCCCAACCAGTTTTCACCATCGTAGCCCTTATGAACTCCAGATAAATCGTACACAACAGATGAACACTGACGTCGAGACAGACAGACAGCATGGACAGACAGGACCAGACAGAACAGAACAAGTGATTACTAGTCTCTACTAAGTCTCTGCCGACAAAGTTCAGGCGGACAAAACACATATGTCCGATACTGGTACTAACAACCTCCCCCTCCCCCCACCCCCCATTGGCCCCATCCCAGAAAACACCTACCAATTGGTCCACAAAGAGAGTTATGCAATCAGCACCTTGGTATGAAGAGCTAGGGTAGGGCTTAAGAGGATTTGACTAAAATATTTGAGAAACTAACTGTTTTATGTTACACAATGACTAGAACACATCAAGAGAAGGTGATCAGTACTTCCACAATTCATTGCTTCCAATGGAAGTTTTTGTACAGTATTCCCATGTGATCATTAGAGATGAAACATTCCTTAAAATGCAAGTTTGTGATCAGTACTGTCATTAGAGCCATGTTCCTCTCTAACGACTTAACAATCACCGAGAAACTTTTTACACCGACACTCAACAATATTTATAGAGTCCTAGGGTTTGCCGCCGGGAACCCTACCTCATTGCGAAACACACGTCAAAGAATTCTGAAACCACCAACAATCGAGGCACGACGTGTTAATTACGAAGTCACACCATGCATAAACATGTGGGGTTATTCTATTCCAACCACTTACGCTCGGGTCATGCATGTACATTGCAGTGGAAACCCGGAAAGTAGCAATCGCGTGTGGCACGGGTTCCGTATAGCCCATGGGAAGTGGCTGACAACACAGAATATCGTAACTGCAAACTGTAAATACTGGAAACAATGTCAGGATGGGAAATAGTTTGTGAAGTGTACTTTTACCTGTGCCCCATAGTCCCACTGGGCAACAGCATAAGCGATGTCGGTACTTCCGATCTGACATTTTCGCTAATATGGACTTCGATCTATGCACAAAATGGAAAGCTAACAACAAAACCATGGTTTTGCTACCTCTGATAAGCTCTGACCCCAAAACTTAACAACTTCCTAACTGTAATTCAGCTACTACGGAAGTAGCTCATTTGCCAGGTTTCAGCGACAAGGCACTACAAAATCAGAACCGGGACCTTGATAATTATCCAGGTCTAAACCTCGCATGAATGATCCAAGTGGGACATACTTGATGAGAACCGTTCAATTCATGATTTTAAATCCTCCATCACTGTTTGAAGAGGTAACCAAGGGATTATTCAACTCCCTCAAATCAGTTCCTTAGACAAACATTCCATGTGGTTTACTTAGGAGAATGTTGCAACTCCGGCTGAGCCATTTAACAACTGATCATTAACATCTATCCGCATCTGGTGTTTTCCCAGCTAATCTCCGGGAATCTGCTGTGACACCCATTCTCAAAAAGCCTTCCCTAGACAAAGTGTGCTCCAAAACTATCGCCCTGTGTCAATATTAGCTCGTGTCGAAGTCATGGAGAAAATAAGTGAGTTGCCCAGATAAAGGATCATATTGTCTCAAATGACTTAACTGAGAAGTTTCAGTCCAGCTTACAAAGAACGACACAGCAACTGACACGGCACTATACTGCGTGTCCAGACCGATATCCCTCAATGCAATTCACAACAGTAAGGCGGTTGCTATTGTGCCGCTATAATCTTTCTGGCAGCTTTTTGATACTGTTGATCATGCCATCTTTGATAGGTTACGTGATATCTTTCAAAATTCGGTACTTGCCTGACGTGGATTCGGTCTTACCTGCAAAACCGCTCTTTCCTCGTCTGCGCATTGGGGATGCAACTTCAAACAAGCATCATCTCCCGTTCTTTCGGTCTTCCCAGGGTTCTGTGTGGTCGTGCCTCTCTTTTTCATAATGTACACATACTGTATCGCATCAATCATCCGGAAGCCAAATACTACTTACGACATGGTATACGGATGATGTACAGCTCTATTTGACTTTTGATCCTAAGATTGATGGTGATCCAAACATGCTGTCCACAAGACTCTCGTCTTTGTATTGATTGAAATCCAGTGAGTGGATGCGCTGTAACAAACTCAAATTGAATGATAAAAGCAGAATTTTTCAAGCATGTTCATCCTATTACACAAATCGCCTCAAAGATATTACCATCAGGGTCGGGACATGTGGATGTTCCCCGTCCCTTCCCTCGGCAATTAGAAACCGTGGTGTCGTGTTTGATCAGATGACTGAACATGTAAAGGCCATCATTAAGTCTGTTAACTTTCCCCCTTCTCATATTTACCGGATCCGCCGCTATATCACCTTTAGAGTTTCATCATCTCGTCCGTTCACTGATTTTATCTCGCATTGACTATCTGCCAATTCACTTTTGTATGGAAGGTCGGCCAGAGATCGGAGTAAACTTCAGATTTTGCAGAATAGAGCAGGGAGGCTGGTGTTCAGATCTGTTAGAAGGACACCAGCCACACCACTCCTTAAAAGCTCCATTGGCTACCAATTAGTGAGTGCGTTGTCTTTAAGCTTATTCTTCTTACTTAGCTTACAAGGGCATTCTCCGACAATTGCCATCTTTCTTACTTGTCCGAAACCGCCTTTGTAATATTCCTGGCAGGCCATGATACGTTCTGCTGATGACAGAACGCTCCTCACTGTTTTTCCCCCTCACAACAAGGTCAGTGGGTGACCGGGCTTTCAGCAATGCGCCCCTAGCCTATGGAACTCTTTCCTACTCCGTTCGCCACTCCAAGTCCATGTTTACTTTTAAGAAAGCTATAAATTTCCATCTATTTCCTAAGAGTGGATTGTTGTGCCTTAAATGTGTTTTTGTATTGCCTCCAGATATTTAAATTATTGCAGCTGTTTTTGTTTTTTTTTTGTTTTTTTTTTATCTTATAGTTTGATGTTTAAGTACTTATCTCATAGTAATACAACAGGTATTGTAAAAGATGAACCATGTTTTATAGGCTAAATAGTAATTACTCTCTATTTGTAAAGCGGCCTTTGACCTTGTTTTGAGAAAAAAATATGAAATTCTAAATTTCACAAATTTCGTATTGTATTGTATTGTCTAACCGGTGTCTAGGAAATTTATCGATGACATGTAATTTGGAGATTTTGGCCCAGGGCGAATCTGTTTGCCTTTTCTGTGCTTTTGGTATAAAGCTATAACAAATGACCCAACCAAGGTTTATTATATTAAGCAGTAGCGCCCTTTTTTAGTATGATCTAACTATGTTGTGAAGGATTTGTGGGGGTGGGTTGTTGCATCAGTAGCTGTACAAAAACCTCCCTTGGAAGCATGCATTGGGAAGTACTGAAATCGTCTCTTATACCCTCTTAATCAACTAACAACCCAGGAGATGTAGTCTAGCATATTACATATCGTCGCACACAACACATACTGTCTTATCTGAACGAAATGCCGTTTTCGAGAAATCGCCATTTAATCTAAAAAACCGGAGATTTCATGTTTGTACTAATGCATAAACATTACCATTTACTTTTTAATTTTGCATTAGAGAAAACCATTCTTAGTTTAAGTTTTACCATGCTGAGCATTGAAAGTGCAATTGTATTCCGGATATAAAGCTACACAGTCATAAGTCTGTAATGTGAAAATGCAAAAAAAGTCGTATTTTCACATACGACGCTAATTTCCCCCCATGATAATTTCAATGGCGTTCAGATAGATCTGTATGGGAAACACGTCGTGTTCACGCACAAGGCAATAGGACGCAGAATCTTTATGTGAAAAAGCGTAAACAGCTTGTTTTATACGAACACGCTAAATACCCTATTGAAATTACGTGTAAATGAAACATATCGACAGTATTGAAATCGCGATATGCAGTTTTGAGCTTATTGATCAAATTCTTCTTAATTAATATCTCACTATTAGGTCACATTCAAGATTGTAACTTTGTGCCTAGACGATAACATTATAAGTACATTATCCAAAATATCTCAAAAAGTCAAAAAAGTCAGATAAGACAGTATGTGAATGGTGGGCACCGACATGTATATGGGTTACCATGCCCCCAGTTAAAACTAAATTTCTACACAAGAATTTTTTAGAAACTTTACCAACATTTGAAAATTTGGTCCCTGTACAATAATCAATCAAAAGTTCAATGACCTTTATCAACATTTTCCACCCATATCTCTAACAGATCACAAATATGCAGACTCATCTACATTTCCTGATATGTTATGATGAGACGAATCATTTAATTTGAGATTCTTTTCAACTATCGAACAACTTTATATGACTGATCTGTTTTTCTATTCAAGATGGCCGCCAACGAGCCCTTTGGGACATATTTTGATTTGGTAACATTCAAAATTCCTTTAAAGAGATGTCTTAAGACTTCTCAAAATCATAGATTTAGTTTTAAGAGGGTGCAGGGGAACCCATATAATCTGCTAGACTATTATAGAATTAGGCCAAAAAAAAAAAATTGTTTGATTGTCCTCGGCCGACCGACCCTTATTTTGGAAATCAAGAAAAAAGTTTTTTTTTTCCCTTTTACCTGTGCAAAAGAATACCCGACCCTAATTTTGAAAAATTCCTAAAAAGTTTTTTTTTTTCAATTTTAACTTTCAACAATGTAAAAAAAACATGATGTTTAAACAGTTTCTAAGCATGTTAGTTTGGGTTTCATAATGTACAAGATGCATTTTTCAGTAAGAATCAACTTGATTGTAGTGTTTGATTAACTTATACATACAAACAAACATGTTTCAATACAGTTTTCTATTGACATTAAAAAAAAAATAAAATAAAAAAAGTTTTTCCGACCGACCGACCCAACTCAAAAAAGTCAATCTATGGACAATCAACAATTTTTTTTTTTGGCCTTATACCTGCTTAGTTGGCCAGTGTTGCCTGATATAGCTATAGTCTCAATGAATGCTGTATCTCTGGAACCAACATCTCTTAGCATAGCTTGCTTGGTGTAACTTACTCCAAAATGGCCCGGTGGATACTCCTTGTCTTTCATGTCTGTGTACAAGAAAGGGAAGTATTTGTAAAAGTTAGTAGGTAGTAGTTAAACCAACAGTAATTAAAACCCATTTTTGTTCCTCACCCACTAGCAGGGGTGGGCCGGATCCACATCGCACTCATCAATACTGGTATGTGAGGATTTATTGAAGATAATTGACCGGATGGCCCTTCCTGAATGTTCAGTAATCCAAAATTAAAACTTTGGAATTACTAACCCACATAGCATTATTAATTAAAAAATAAATAACCGTTTGTTAATCCACAAAATTATTCTAGAGATAATTGATAAAATCAATTCCAATTATATTTTCCCCTCACATTTTATATTTGTCTGATTTAAAAGAGGTTAGATTTCATTTTTAGTTAGATTGTAAGGTTAGGGTTTAAGGTTTAGGGTTTGGGTTAACAATCTAAATATTAATTTTCAGATAAACCAAATTTAACACATCAAACAAAACTTTAAAATATCTAAAAAATTAAAAAAACAAACTATTTAATCGTACCATATTTAATTATTTTATTTATTTTTGGACAAATAACATGTCAAATATAATCAACCCTTGAATAGTAAACAAATTAGTATTCCGATAAACAACTTTCAGGATAATGCTCACAGCATTGGAAATTTCCATGATTGGAATAAACCTGCTGCGAATCTTTTGAATAAAAAACCTACAAATCTATGTACAAACCCTATTGTTGATCCCCCCCAAACGTACGTAAAGGCTTACTTTAATATGTCCATTCATATCTTGCTGCAACTGTGTGCCGATATCGGTGTTTTCACAGTAAAGGCCATCATTCTTGCATGAGTTCATTGCCCAATTTGTGAAGATAATGATCAACCATAATTTAAGTTTCCGAAAACAAACTGTATTTAATTTTTGGGTTAACAATCCTTATTGAAATATTTTTCAATTCAGTTTTTTGATAAGGCGTATGAAAGTCGATGTTATGTTTCCCGTAACCCCGCCTGCGTTATGATTTTTCTGCCCGCGTTTGAAGATGCTGAATCCATAAAAAGGGATTTGAAAGAAAATATCAGGTTTCTTTTTGTGATCACATCTTGGAATGTGATGATTTTTAGTAAATTTTTAAAAAAATCAAAGAACAGTTTGCAAAATCATTTTTAAATCATAGGGTGGTGGTTTGACAAAATATTGTAACTATTAGAGCATGCTGAAGGTTGGGGAAATGGCTGTTTCTTCAAAATTATGAATAATTAAAATTAAATAGTTTGCCTCATAATGATTGCAATAATTTTACGGGAAACATCCATTGACTTTAAAATTGGCCTAATAAACAAACCTCGAATAAATAAATCTTCAGATTAGCCAAAGTAATTTCACTCTATTCAGGATAAATGCTCACATAGGTAATGGAAAAATTCCCATGATTGAAATAAACCTGCAAATCTTTGGAAAAATACTAACAAATCATCATGTAACCTATTTTTGACACCTACCGTACCTAAAAGGCTTAACCCACAGATTTCACCATGTTTTTTGTTTGATCATAGGAGTACTGGGTAGGCACGTAAAGATGACTGAGGAGATTTCCAGAAGAAGCACCCCCAATTTTTCTCGGATCTAGGTTTTTTACATATTTGGAATGCTCACCAATGTATAGACACACCTGAAGTGAATAAGCCGAAAACACCGCTTTTGTGTAATAAGATGATGATTTAGTAGTTTCGGTCGTGCACGCCGAAAGTCCAAGCATGGTTTCTATGGGGACCATGACGTAAGGCAGGCAAGTTCAAAACAAGGTTTGCGGTTTTCTTTGCACCTGTCTGTCCCATAAACGTCAAACTCCGGTTGGTAGTCCTACAACCGATCAAGTGAAATTTGAGAGAAATTCCATATCCTAAAAAATCCTCCTCCTGTCCACTTTAAAGTTCTTTGATTGTGTATTGGATTTCTGTTGTCAAGCGTACTTTGATCTCTTTGTCACACACGTGGGCTTGATTCCCTACAAGTCCTGTATACAATGTGGTGGTATGCGCAACTCACTGGAATCTCTTGTGCATTCGCCCTTCTGGCCTTTATTTGTGTTGTTTTTTTTTTTTTTTTGATGAATTCTAATATTTTGCCACCACATCTTCAACATGCAGTTTTAGTCAGTTGGGCTGCGAATTCATAGGTTGGAAGGCAACAATTCCGTTTCTTTCCCGTTGTTCTTTATTTTCTGGGATAAAACATTCCATATTAAACTTTCCTGGGAAACTGAAGGTGCTGTGCGAATGCAATTGCAGTCAAACAAATGTGAGACCGTACTAAAAACCGTCTGGCGGCATTATTTTTTATGTTTACTGTAACTGTTTGGTGTTTGGGCATTCGTATTGCACAATTGTGGTTACTTAATAACGCTTCGGTTGACCTCTTTTTGCATGAGCACTTAATTAACTAAATTAGTCGGTAACACTCCCGATATGCCATAATAGGGATGATTTAGTATGTGCCACCATCCTAGGCTCCTGAATTGGGCATGCCTTTAAAGGGGGATGGCCCATTTCAAGGATATGAAGGTTTCATCTGATGATAAGGCTTCTTCACTCCGAACCCCATCTGTAAAGTTTCGGCGCCGATATTTCAATCCGTTTTGATGGAGAGCTCGAAAATTTGTTTTGTAAGCCCATAGAGTAACTGTTAAAATTAATTTGGTCGACAAAATGGGGCCTATTTTTCGCTCATAACTTTCCAAGCACATCCTTTGGCCCTAAGATTTCAAGGGTAATGAGAAAAATAGTAGCTTTCTTCTGATAAACCAAAATGTTGCTACTTCCGGTCAAATTGGGGCTTCTGGGGTACGAGGCTATTAGCGATCGGGGCCATGGCCCTTTAACAGAACAATGCATGTTCAGCCCAAATCCCCAGGACCATGGGACCGCAGGTCCCAGAAAATTGACAACTGCAGAAATTTTCAAAGTAAGGAAAAATAAAAACAAAAAACACCCTAAAATTTATACAAAAGGTTCAAATACAGGCCCATATTGCACCAGAGTGTGGCACAACTGGGTCCAGCTGAAAAGGACTTTGTGCTAAATGTGCTGTTATGTGTCACTTCATGCACATATTTGACAGAAAATTTTGCCCACTTCTTTTTGAGGTCCACAGGCAGACCTAAAATTTTTTGTAGGCCTGCTTGCACTTTTGAAGAGTGTGGTGGCAGAATAACTGAATCCTCCATACAAACATCACGGTCATCAATGTTCATACATAGTTTCATACTGGGTTTCATACATTTATCGGCAAGAGTTCCATAAGTCCCCCTCCCCCACGATTATGCAACCCCCCCTTGGGGCCCTATGGTTTATTCCGCATAGCGCTGGCAGAATTCATCATAGACTGGACTGGGGGGCATATGATTATGATATGGCACTCTTTCCCATTCCATTTATCATTTCACCTGACTTACAAAAACACAGTCAGAGCCAGTAGTACAACCGCAGCAACCTGCTAGTGCTACTGGTTTTGAATTTGATGCCTTCTGCCATGTTCTGGGTCTGGGACGAGCTCCTCCGCTTACCGTTCTCCATCTCCATCATGTCAAGACTAGGGTT